>JADBJO010000314.1:40000-47500 GCA_016801955.1 Conus betulinus | reverse complement strand
GTGTTATTATTATTATCGTGTGATAAATACACGTTTTATGCAAAAAAAAAGTTTCACGCGCGAAACAACAACTTTGAATTCTTTAATGATAACTTACTTGTACAGTGTTCTTTTCACCTCAAACAACAAATTCTTCTTTTCCTTTTTTCTTTATTTGTTTCTTTGTTTGTTGGTTATAAAGAAAAAATTCTTGTAAACAATATTTTTTGATTCTCTAAAACTGATAATTGCAGTTTTCAAACAAAACAATGTTGCCCTGTTTTTACAAGATCTTTACAGTTTTCATGCAAAATGCCAGTTATCATTTTTATGATGCTTCTGTTGTTCATGCGGACAAAAAGGATTTTCACTGGAAAAGGGTTATAACATTTTCGTGCCAAAAATTGTGTTTAATGATAATTACGGTTTTCGTGCAAAAGAATGATTTTCATGTGTATGATACTTAAATTTGTTTATGCCTATTGATATAAATCTTAGATTTTCATTTGGTTTGAATAAAAAGACACTTTTTTCACGGAATAATTATTTTCGTTTTTAGAATGAAAATGGCAGATTTCGTGTTGAGAACAATGATCATTACATTTGAAAAGCTAGTAATATTCATTACTTTCATTACTTGTAACTCCTTCTTCTCTCCAACTCCTAACTTCCCTCCTTTTTCTGTATCTGTCTCTCTTTCTCGGTCTCTCTCCCTCTCCCTTTTCTTCTCCCTCTTGTTGCTGTTGTTAATGCCTGTTTTTCTTCTTCTTCTTCTTTCTTCTTCTTCTTCTTCTTCTTCTTTCTTCTTCTGCCTATCTTTCTTTTTCTCTGTCTGTGTATGTCTGATGTTTTACCTGTTATACTACCTGTAGGCTTTGGCGCCTGTGTCCTGGGGTTTATTTGAAAATGAAGATAAATGCAGAGACTAGGTAAGTTCTGACCAATATATATATATATATATATATATATATATATATATATATATATATATATATATATATATATGCGTGTGCGTGTGTGTATGTGCGTGTGCGTGCGTGCGTGCGCGCGTGCGCGCGCGCGTGCGTGTGTGTGTGTGTGTGTGTGTGTGTGTGTTTCTTTGACCACATTCAAACATTCTGACAAATTTCGGTCATGACTGGTTGGGTTTTTTGCGTAATGTTGCTAAAGGAAGGGCAAATCTACAGACATAGGTGAGTTTTTAGAGTCTGTTGTTGAGTTGATAATAATGAGAATAACAATAACAATAATTGCTATCATTATGATAATAATGATGATGATGATGATGATAATAACAAAAACACAACGAGGACAATAATAACAATAATAATGATAAATAATAATAGTATAGTAATAATAGTAGTTGTAATGATGAAGATGATGGGGATGATGGTGACAATAATAATCATGATGATGATATAATGATGATAATATAATGAATAGTAACAACAGCAACAGCAACAACAACTGCTGCAACTGCTGGTACTACTACTCCTGCTACTCCTACAACAACAACTACTACTACCATTATCTACCACCACTAATACTTCTACTACCACACTACTACTACTGCTACTACTACTACTTCTTCTATTACTTCTATTTCCACCACCACTACTACTACAATACTACTGACTAATTGATTAATAAATAATAATTATAACAATGCGGATAATGTTATGATATTAGAAAAAAAAAAAAAATAGTTACAACAACAACAATAGCAAGCAAAAACAACAAGAATGATAATAATGATAATAGTTACAACAATAATAGCAACAACAACAACAACAATTATAATGATGATAATAATGTCAATGATGATGATGCTGATGATGAAATAAAAAGTGTGCCAAACCATCTACCTTGCTTCCCCAGATCAGACTCGCGTAAATCCAGCGGGTTGGCATGTGACCTGATCAAAGTATGACTGCAAAGAGAGCACCATGTCGCAGTGTCTGCATCCTTTAGAAGCACCGCAAATACAGTGTGGCTTCAGTTCGCTGTGTTTACTTACGTTTTTAAAAAAAATTTGTGTAGTTCCATTGTCTTCTTTTCTTCTCTTGCCTGGTTTGATCATGGACCGTAGAAAGAGGGACTGCCATCTGCGGCAGGTACGCTTCACTGAGGCATTTTGTGAACTTGCGGACAGACCTGTTTTGAGAGGGGTTGGGGAAGTTTGTTTCCGGTCATTCAATTTTCAGTAAGGAGTGTGTTGACCGTCTGGCTGAGGGGAACAAAACTTTTGCAAATCAAGAATGCAACTCTGACCTACTGGTGAAATGTTGGTGTATGTTGTTTTCATAAAGTACACCTTTTTGTTGACTGTTGTAACTGACGCAACAAGAATGCAACTTTGACCTGCTGGTGAAATATTGATATACGTTGCTGTCCCAGAACTTGTCTTTTTTGTTGGTCGTTCAAAAATTGAATACCTTTCTACAGATTTAGTACGAGCTGAGCATCGTGAGAAGATTTTGTTTCACAATATTTTCTTTCTGTCAAATCATCACCATGATTAAGTTTTTTTTTTCTGGAAACAAAAAGAAACTAACAATTCTGGACAAAATAAGGACTTTCACCTAATAGCCAGTCACCTGTATGGATTCCGAAAGCAAATGTAACGATACGAGCTGAACAGCTGAGTGAACAAATGTGCACCAGCAGAGGTAGAAAATCAAAGCTTCAACAACAAAAATAGCAACATATAATTCGTCAACCATAAACTGGACACTCCAAACATTTCTGACCGCTCATTCACCCGTTACTTCAGATCCACGTCATCTTTTCGCTGATAGGATGTAATGGAAAAACCCTGGCCTGAGAGACTACAAGAAGACTTCAGTTAAAATGCCAGCAAGTTAAAACAAAATTTGGCCTGCGAGTCAACAAGAAGACTTTGGTCTGAGGGCCAACAACAGGGCTTTGACTTGAGAGCCAAAACAAGAATTTAGCTAGTGGGAAAACGACAAGACTTTGGCCTGAGGATCAACGGCAAGACTTTGACGTAAGGCCAACCACAAAATTGAGACCGGGATCAACAACAACATTTTGCTCTGAGGACCAGCAGCAAAACGTTAGCCTGAGGGCAAAAGACAACACTCTGACATGAATATTTTAGCTAATGAAGATCAACAACAGGACTTAACTTTGTCTCGAAGTCTACAAACAAGACTTTTGCCTGGTAGAGGTCAGCTATAAGACTGTGGCCTTGGGCCAGCGAAAAGACTTTTGCATGATGAAGGTTAAGTACAAGACTTTGGCCTGAGACCAACAACAAAAGTTCTGCCTAATGAAGGTTAACCACAAAACATCGGCCTGAGGCCAACAACAAATGTTTAGCCTGATGAAGGTTAACGAAAGATCTTGGCGTGAGACCAACAACAAGCCGTTTTCCTAAAGGTTAAGTACAAGATTTTAGTCTGAGGCCAACAACAAGACGGTTTACAACAACACTTCGGTCTGACTCCAATACCAACAATCAAACAACAAGAGTAACCAAAAAAACAGACACAAAGGTATCCTACACTGTTCCAATTATAGCGTTTATGGATGTTGTTTTTTAACGGTCCAGTCGATACGTCATTTGATCCTTTGTTTACAGGCAAGTGCAATCAACGACAACAATCGGCATTCGACTTTGCGTCAGCTCTATAAAAAGCCAGAGGGTCACCAAGAACTCACATTTTCAGCTTGGAATTTAGTCATGCATCCATGAATAGCGTATCACGAGCCGACCAGGCAGCAGAGGCTAACAACATATAAAACAAACAACATCGATAGTCAGCGCTGCGCCTTCCAAAAATGTCCCGCGACTCACCACACTTTTTAGTTTCCCTTTTAGGAGAAAGATTTAGAGGAAGATGAAGGGAAGGATTGTAGGGAGGTGAGAGAGGCCGAAGGACCTCCGTCCAAGTTCCGACAACCGAGGTAATGAAGCGAGGGGGGGCATTGGGGGCCAACAAGCGGGGGACTCAGCCCCTCATTAACAAGTTAACTACCGCTTTTGTCCATTGCCCCTGCCGCCCTGACCAAGCCCGGCCACCCAATCCGCTCGTCTGGAACATTCTGGAGTTGATCTTTGCGGTCAGATACTAAATAAGAAAAAAAAAAAAGCGAGAATGTTGAAATTGCACTTGGGCTATGTCATCTCCCATCTCTTGGATCGTTTCGTTGTATATTTGGAGGAGAGACCATGGTAAGAGTGGATGGTTGAGTGTACGTGTTGCTGTTTCGGATAAGAGAATAAATGTAGTTGTGTAATCCTTGTTGTGATGATGATCTCACACATCGTTTGTCATGGAAAACGTCATTAAAGATGGCCAGAATATTGGACATGAAATCAACGTTCTTGTTGTTTGTCTTATTTTGTTTATGTTAATCGGATACACACACACACACACACACACACACACACACACACACACACACACACACACACACACACACACACATACATATATATATATATATATATATATATATATATGTGTGTGTGTGTGTGTGTGTGTGTGTGTGTGTGTGTGTGTGTGTGTGTATTGAGATGAGCAGGTGTAGAGGAGGGAGAGTCAGAAGTGGAAGGGGAAGGCGATCAAAGATGTGTTCCTGACTGATTCTGGTTCCGCTACCGAGCAGTTACTGTCGTCAATAAAGGAGGATCCTGTGTTCATTAACTAAGAAAAAAAAAAAAAAACTTCTCGATAGGGGCAATGCAGGATCTCCTGTTGTGGGATCCTCGCAGTTATTTCCCGATGACAGGTTCTGCGGAGTCCTCCTGCTGATTGGGATCGGTGCAGAACGAGTGTGGGCATAGTTTGTTCTCAAAAGGATCAGGATGAGTGGCAAGCCACTGAAAACAGGAAACGTGAAACAGCAATCAATAATAATGACAATAATAGTAAACAATCATAATAATAATAATAATCAATATGTATGATGATGATAATGATAATGATATCTATAACTAATCTATAAACTATGAAAAAATCTAGAGCTAATTTTTGTATTGAAAAAAAAAAATGAATAAATAGAACAACAAAACATGTACGTGTAATAACACATACCAGTTACCGACTTACAATACAGACCTGGGTAACAACTCGTATGAGAAGAAAAAAGAATGATAGACCAAAAAAAAAAAAAAAAAAAAAATGACCGTAGATTGTTCTTGAACGTTTCGGGTCGTTACGTCGTACAGAAAGGAGTGCCCTAACTTTAACACTGGATGACCATCGAACCAGAAAAGTCGGACGGTTACTGGGTCCTCGACCATGGAAACTGTCACGCTTCTGTGGCGGCGTGACGGCCTGCGGTTCAGGGGAACTGGTCAGCCAGAAGGATAATGTGTTTGTCCCTCTGTAGACTTGGTCACTTTGCTGGTCTGACTCCCTTTCCACGCGTGTGGTCAGGCCGTCAGAGAGGAGGTGTCGCCCGCCAACACTGTCAGCTTAAGCCTTCATCACGCTTCGCTCGCGTCGTCAGAATCTTCCGCTGCCTTTCGGAAGCTCACACACACGCAGCAAAAACGCTGCAGAACTGTCGGCGACGAGTGATTGGCGCACATCAAATGGCGATTGTATACCTAATGTATAAAGTGAATTCTGTCTGTCTGTCTGTCAAACCTGTCTGTCTTTCTTGCTCCCCGTACAAATCCAGAATTTTCGTCTGATCTTCAGCAAATTTGGCTTGGTGATTCATGACCATACTGGAAGAGAACGAGAGCGGAGCACTTTTGTGTTAGAAAGTGGCGCTGGTCGCGAGGCGAAGTGTAGCGATGCTGGGATTCGACTGTGTCAACCACGCCTTGCCTTTGACGTTCATATGAATTAGAAAACACCCGTGCTTTACCGTCAGCCGAAATAGCTCAATAGGGATAGCCTTAGACTGAAGCTCTGATGACCCCTGGCTTCAAATCCCCGGTTCGGGTACTTAAAAAACAGGTTGTCTTTTTTTTTTTTTTTTTTTATCTAGGTTTGGAGGAGGAGGGGGGGGGGGGGGGGGGGTGAGAAGGAAGTGGACGGAGAAGATTGAAAGAGCGACAGGAAGAGAGAGAGAGAAGGAGGTTGTGATGTCGTCATGCATGTGTGATTCATGCGAGTTATTTACAAGGTCTGTGTAATATGTGTGATATATGTGATCATGTGATGTCGTGCAATACGTGTAATGTGTGTGTTTGTTGTGTCTTGTGATGTCATTTGGTATGCCTGGATATCGTGACACATATAATGTTGTATGATGTAGTAGTGCGGCGTGTGACTGTCGGTGTAGTTTGAAGTGTTGATTAGCTGAGGGGGGGGGGGGGGGGGGGGGGGGGTGCGATATATAATGTGCGATTCAGCGTGACACGTATTACATTGTTATCTTATGTGATGTGCATTATTACATTTAAAATCGTCGTCTTGATTGCCGTTATGCGATGTTTTTCTGATAGTATTACGTAATATACCTCTGTTTCTGTATGATGTGTGGATTTACCAAATGTACAACATGTGCCATATCGTGCGGTATTCCACGTTCTCTTTCTAACGAAAATCATCTACTCCAGTTCTTATTCGTGTATGATGTCTTTTTTCATATATATGCGTTAGGATATTTTGTTGTGTGCTATTTTATGTTTCGTGTGTGTGACGCAGATTTGGCGTCAACAAGAAAAACGCCATTGATTTCGAACAAAACGATCATTTCCCATGGCGAAAACGAATATGTATCTTAAGTCTGCGTTCACCAGAGTGCACTGTTCCTTGTTCTTGTTGTTAACTCTTTATGGAGAAGTGAAGCGTGAGGGTCCGGCTATGTACGCATATGTTTGTGTATATGTATAAATATATAAATACACGACAACGTGTGTACGTGTGTAGGGAAGCCGACGGGGGGGGGGGGGGGGGGGGGGGGGGGGGGGGGGGGGGGGGGGGGGGGGGGGGGGGGGCTCAAGACTTTGTGAAGAAGGTCGCTGTCGCGTGCAATAGACTTTGGCAGTCTGTCATTACGATTAGAAGCGGTGATCAAGTGTGCTTGACTTCGCCAGGTAGGCTGGCGAGCGGCCAATGAAGCGAGCAGTTGTTTTTCTGTGCTGTCTTTTCTCTTTTTCCTTCTCTTTTCTTTTTTCACCGTGGCGGCTTAGCGACCCGTAGCTCGGCCACTGAGGTGTGACCCTTCCCCGTACCCTCCTCCCTTCCCCTCCCCCTCCCTCCCCACCCCTCGTTCCACCCCTTCCGGTTCCATCAAGGCCTGTACCCTCTGTCCTGTCGTTTTGTTGGTCCAGTGTTTTCCAATGGAGTGCGTGCATATATACAATATACACAGAAGTGGTATGGGGGGGGGGGTGGGGGGGGGGGTGGTGACACGTTTGCGGGCATAGACTTTCGTTGGAGGAAACAAATATCATGCTGAAGAACAAATACATGCATATATGCACATGCACATATTCATTTCTCTGTCTGTCTTTCCTCTGCCCCACCCCCATGCATGACACACGTATGACACAGAGAGACAGAGAGAGAGAGAGAGAGAGAGAGAGAGAGA
>JADBJO010000314.1:20000-35000 GCA_016801955.1 Conus betulinus | reverse complement strand
AAATAGATATTAAAGGGAGACAAACTAAATCAGAATCTATATTGTTAACTTTGTCTTTTTCACATCTTTTGTTTGAGCTACGCGGTTCGCCCAGTTGTGAAAACATCCTCCCCATTGGTGGAAACCAGCTGCTCATTTCACCTGTTGCTTTCACCCTGTTCCAGGCAGCAAAGAGACCTCTTTCCTGTACGCCATCTCCTCGGCGGCATTGGTGCACGAGATCGCACGTGCCTGTAGTCAAGGTCGTCTGGATCGCTGCACGTGCAACGAGTCGCCCAGCCCGGCGGAGAGCAAGAAGACCTTCCTGTGGGGCGGCTGCGGCGACAACATCCGCTTCGGTCTGCAGTTCACCCGACGTTTCCTCAAGAAGGCGCGCAAGTCGGGCAAAGACATACGCGCGAAGGTGGATCAGCACAACAGCCGTGTGGGGATTAAGGTGATCGTGATGCCGTTAGTCTTTTCTTTTTTCTTCTTTTTTTTTTTTTTCGTTTCTTGTTTAGTTTAGTTTTGTTTTGTTTTGTTTGTTTTTCGTTTTTTTTTTTTGTTTTGTTTTTTTTTTTTTTTTTTTTTTAATTCATGTGTCATTGGTTGGTCTATTTTCTTTCGTGTCTGTCACACGATTTGTTGTTTGTTTATTCATCTATTTGTTTACTTATTTTCATTCATTTATCTATTGATCTGTTTATTTATTTATTTGGTTGTTTGGTGTTATTTTGCCGCCTTTTTCTTTTTTAATCAAATACGCGCTTTTTCCCCCGTGTAAATGTGTTCATGGATGGACCAGAAACAAGCGCAGGTGTGTGTGGGGTGTGTGTGTGTGTGTGTGTGTGGGTGTGTGTGTGTGTGTGTGTGTGTGTGTGTTGTGATGTGTGTGTGTGTGTGTGTGTGTGTGGTGTGTGTGTTGTGTGTGTGTGTGTGTGTAAGAGGTTGTGTTGCCCTAATGCAAATAATTCAATACCTGCAAGCGGGAGAAAAAGAGGAGGAGAGGAAGAGTAGAGTGGGGGATTGAAAGATTGTGGGTGTGCGTGGGGTGGGGTGGGGGTGGGGGGGGCGGGGGGTAGGGGAAGGTGGAAACGGGCTAGGGAGATGTCAGGAAAGTCGATATATGTCATTTGGACTCGAGCTTATCTCCATTTAACTTCCCTGTTTATTTTGTCTTCCTTTTCTTTTCTGTCCCCCCCCCCCCCCCCCCCCCCAGCGCCCGCTCTGTCTGTGTCTCTCTCTCATATACTGTTGTTGTTGTTTGTGTTTGGTCGTTTTATTACCCAATCCAAGGCAGATGTCTGGGTCAGGTGAAATGAAGATAGCTGCAAGTCTGAAGTCGCAAACTCGCTAGCGTTTATACGCATGAAATTCTGACTGCTTCTCTTTTGATATCTAAATATATCATTACTGTTGTTATTAATCAGTGCGAATAAGTCAGAGACAGTGGGCGCCGTGGAAGAGGTGGAGGTGGTGGTGGTGGTGGGGGTCTGATGGGGTGGGAAGTTTCCAGGGTTTCTGGATACCCCCTGCCCTAGACGCAATCCTTAAAGAGTGTGTCAGGGGAGGGGACGTGGAGGAGAAAAAAAAAAAAAAAGCAAAAGGGAGAAGTATGTATGCCCACCATTAGGACAATATTGTAATCTATGTCCATAAGGCTCGCTTTGCTCCCCACTTCAACCCCACCTTTCTACCCCTACCTTTTTCTCACCACCACCCAATAACATTTTTGATGTAGCATGTCCAGAGACTGAACAAGACTTACGTTGAGCTGCTGCTCCCCCCCCCCCCCCCCCCCCCCTCCCCCGCTTCCCCTTCCCCTCCCTCCCCTCCTCCAAGCAACTAAAAACAAAGATAGGCATGCGCAGGAAAAAAGATTCCAATGAAAGACAGTGATTGCATGCATAAACATCAATGTTAACTCGAAATATTTCACAAACAGTCTCACATCAAATACAAGTAACATCCAAATTCTACAACCTTATTGTAATATTCATATCATTCCTTTCGTGGCCTGAGCTCACAAGACACTAAGTCAACAGAAAAATATGGAGTATGTACTTCTTTTTTTTAGTTAGTCTTTTTCTTCTTCTTTTTTTTGTTTTTTACCTTAATCTATTATACGTGAATAATTTTCTCTGTTAGATCGCACGATCCTTTACCATCAAGCACGTGTATTTCTTTCTCCATTTCGTTTTTCTCCAGTTTAAAGGCCAGCCACCTAGAAACATGATTCGATTAGACTTAGTGTTGATTCTACATTCAGAGACAAACTATTTCTATTTTCACAATCTATTAACCACCTGCTTTGTCGGTCATCGGCGCAAAATAACATGATCTTCCTATTGAAGGGCAGTATTTCACAGTGTGGGGGTCAATACTTTACAGTATTTCCCACAAAGTACGTGTGAACTCAAAGCGCAATATGTAATCACTGATCACGTCTTTCTCTCTGTTGCAAACGTCATATCAATCTCTATCAATAACTTGCGTTTTCAAACATTCGCTGTTTGTTACTTGAAATTCACTGACATGATTTTAAGCTGGAATTGTTTTAATATACAACTTTTATGTTCACTGCAGTAAGGAAGATCTTCGAAAAGAAAATCACCGCCCCCTTTACCACCGCCACCCACTGGACAATGCGATCCACTTCTCTTATCGTTAATATTATTTCATATTCTCTGCACATGGTGCGAAGGATTACTTCTGCTTGGAGGGAACCCAAAAGGTGACAGCACACATGTTGGATTTGAAAGGGACATATGGGCTATTACTGCCAGTAGATTCATACATAAATCAGCGGACACGAAGCACATTAACTTGCAGTTAGTCTTGCTTGACGAAGCTTGTTCAAGACAGGTGCTTCTCTCTCTCTCTCTCTCTCTCTCTCCTCTCTCTCTCTCTCTCTCTCTCTCTCTCTCTCTCTGTATGTCTACCTGTCTGTCCTCTCTGTAACACACACACACACACACACACACACACACACACACACACACACACACAACACACCACACACACACACACACACACACTGTAACACACACACACACACACTGTAACACACACACACACACACACACACACACACACACACTGTAACACACACTCACACACACACACACACACACACACACACACACACACACACACACACACACACACGCACGCACGCACGCACGCACGCACGCACACACACATTGATCATGGTGTGTCGCCTTGCATGTTCCCACACCGGTAGGAAAACGTATTGCACATTATACAGCGGCGCATCGTCTAGCGCCAAATACATCTTTTCCAGAGATCCTGACCGCAACATATTCAGGCCGTTCTCTCCACCCACACCCATTTGCCCGACAGATTCCACTTGGATTGCAGGTGGGTTAAAACTCCGAGCCTTTCTCAACATTCCAGACGTGGATCACAGAAGGGGGAAGGCGGATGGTGAAGATGAAGTGAAGGGTGGAGGGTCCAATAATCTCAACCCCTCTCTCCCATTCTGCACCTTCCCCATCCGCTCTACCCTAGCCCCATTCCCCAAAGCTTTTTTTTTTGTGTGTGTGGATTTAAAATAAAAGTAATCATGATGAATAAGTAAAATAAAAATGACAAGCTACGAAATAAATTGTCAGAGAAAACGCCATCAAATAGCAGTAAAGGTAATATGCGCAGACCAGGAAATGTGTAGCACCCCTCCCCCTCCCCACCTCATTCTTTCTCCCGAACATTTAATGAGTTGTGTGTGTGTGTGCGTGTGTGTGTGTGTGTGTGTGTGTGTGTGTGTGTGTGTGTGTGTGAAGAGGGGGTGGTTGGTTGGTATGGCATGGTCATATTCTTGATTTGGTAAACGAGAATAGTCAGCCCACTGGGCGCTGTTTGCGTGAAGGTCAGTGCAATAGTCCTGCGCCTCCTTTCGCCTTAGCGCTGAACAACGTTTTCACGAGTGTAGTCCATTCGCCGAACGAGAATATACGTTTGGCTACTCCTCCTTCCCATCACTTTTCGACGAGAACCTTTCATTCGCCAAATTGAAAATAAGTGCTCCTTCCCCACCACCACCCTCTCCCCTTTTGCCAGGACCTGCCCCTCCCCCCCCCCCCCCCCCCCCCCCCCCCCCCCCCCCCCATGGTCCATGCATGTCCAATCTCCGGTTCAGTCTTTCTCTGCTGTAGTCTGAAGACCTCGGGTGTTCAGATGGTCTGTTCCTCACTGATGACTGAGCCCATGGTGAAGAGATGTGGTGAGGTGAGGGGGCAGGGGGAGCCGCCCATTCCATCCCTCCATGAAAACATCTTAGGGGTCAGACTATCATCCGTCTCCTCCAATATCTTAAAGCAACAAATATGGGCGATACATTATAATATGCTCCCTCCCTAACCACCACCTCACCCTCGCTTTGATAGAAATTTTGAAAACGAGAGAATACTTCCTCTATCATTTTGGAAAATCCGAGCCTCTCCCCCTTCTCTCACTCCCTCCCGCCTCTCCCCCCTCCTTCACCCCACAAGAAATTCGGAGGAAGCCCCCTTCACCACCACCACCCCCTGCCGCCCCCTCCGAAGCTTTGATGAAAATTAGGAAGATGAGCGACTCCCCTCCCCTCCCCCCCCTGCCTGAATGGAAATTCGGAAGAAGAGGTATCCTCCCCCCTCTCGCCCCTCCCCATTAAAAGAAAATGAGAAGACTGCAGTGACGTTTTGTTATTTTGTGACTTCAGGCTGCCCACGACTCCCCCTCCCCCACTGCAAAATATCCTCTGAGGCTGCTGAAGAATGGTCAGTTTTGCTACCCATCATAACGTGTTATCGTAGGGTGGTGGTGGTGGTGGTGGTGGTGGAGTATGCCACCACCACCATCCCACTCTCCGGGGATAGATCTTTGGTGGCTGTGGACATTTAAGCTGAACATGAGTCTGTACACTGGAAATAGGAACACTATTCAAAGTGTGGACATTGAGTAGAGAACAAAAATATGAGCCTTCCCCTTCCCCTACTCCAGCCCCAGTCTAAAATTAAAACAATAAATAACTGAACTTTTGTCAACGGAAATCTATGTTATACCCTTCGTGAAAGTGATTTATTACTTAATCTATCATACCAGAGAGAGAGAGAGAGAGAGAGAGAGAGAGCATCGGTTCCTTTCCTCAGCGAGGAACCCTCTCGCAGATACTATATCTTATTCATAATTGAAAAGGTAGCCTGGGAACTCGCCGGCGACATGAGCAGGGCCTCTTGAGGAAAGCCAGAACAGCTGAGCTATCGTGAAGCCAAGGTTGATCAGAGCCCAACGAGTATGAGCCTCGTTTTCGAGCGACCTTTAGCCGGCGAGGTTGGCAGACGACATTTGTTCAGTTGATTCCGTTTTGCTGCGGGGAAACGGCGAAAAAGTGCGTTTACATAAAACAGGTACAGGTACTATCACCACTATTAATTTGTCACCCACCAGGATTCGGGGGAAGGCAAATTGCGAAACGGGGCTCATTTATCATCTCAGATTGTTGCTGCTCCTCTGAGTCTGACCATCCCCTCCCGTTCTGTTTGCCATTTTTTTTTTTCTTTCTTATTCTTTGTCAGCTTCGGAGTGTTTCAGCCTCCATAGTTCAGTGTAGTGTGTTGTTTTCATTCATCATATTAATATGGCGTTTACTTGCTTTTGTTTGTTTGTTGTCGTAGCGGAGGGTGGTGGTGGTGGTGGTTGTGTGTGTGTGTGTGTGTGTGTGTGTGTGTGCGTGCGCGCTTGCTTATTTTCTGCTCGTGTATTTGCTTTTATGTGTTTTAATCCTTTCTTTCCATTAAAAAAATATTTGGATTGAATGGCAAATGAAAGAAAGTTACAAAGTGATGAATGCACGCGCTTGTGTATGTATGGGCGTATACATGCGAGTGTGGATAGGCCAGTGAGTGTCGTCCAGTCTTAACCTGCAATTGTCTCGTGAAAGATTGAAAGAGAGAGACAGGATTCATATACACTTAGCTGTGTACGTCTATATGATTTATGTATGATTCGTCTTTTTTGTTTGTTTGTTTTAACTGGGAGATGGGGGTGCAAGGGAGGGGGTGTTTGCGTGCGTGGTTACCGCTATTGTCCATACAAAATCCCAGCGGAAACTACCGTTCATCTTTCAGTTTAATGTACTTCGGTTTTCATTTATCAAAATGAGATTTAACAGTTGTGTTCCAGTTTGGTTGGGCGTCACACCTGTACGAAACACTGTGAGAAAGCAAGGAGTGGAAATGTTATAATTTGCCTTATCATTGACAATGACATCATCATCAATATCATCGTCGTCGTCGTTTTTGCCGATAACCTATCCATAATAAAGGCTATTTTAATAACAAAATACACAACGCCGTATTTATGTAGATACATTCCTTCAATGCCAGCTAAACGTAGACTGTCATGTAATACAGACATTTCAAAAACTCAACACTATATAATGAAAATTCATGCCGAAAAGCTTGTTCCGAATATTGAAAGAGAAGGCAACTCTTGATAAACTAACCCGGTTGTTGATAAGCTGCATTTAATTCCCTTGTTGACTGTTGTCCTATTCTCCCCTTTTCTTCATTCTGTTTAAAGACAGGTAAGACACAATCGTTTTGTTACGTAAAGTGACAATGGCATAAAACTTCATTATTTTTTTATTTTTTTTTAAACAGGTAGTAAAAAACCAGGTAAACACCACCTGCAAGTGTCACGGCGTGTCAGGCTCCTGCACCGTGAAGACCTGCTGGCTGCAGCTGGGCGCCCTTCCACACCATCGGCAAACATCCTCAAGCGCAAGTACGAGCAGTCGGAACAGGCTTACTCCCGCACCAACAAGGCCACGGGCAAAACCCAGCTGTGCAAGAGACAGACCAGGTGGAGCGAGGAGGGCCTCCTGGAGGCCAACTTCACCCGCCTGAAGAGGGGGGAAACTGGCCCACGTGGAGGAGTCACCCAGCTTCTGCCGCAGGAGCCGCTACTCGCCGGGCACGAGAGGGCGCGTGTGCAGCAAGGACAGCAGCTGCGAGTCCATGTGCTGCGGCCGGGGCTACAACGTGCAGCACAAGCGCGTGAAGAAGGCGTGTCACTGTGAGGTCATCTGGTGCTGCAAGGTCAAGTGCAAAGAATGCTGGGTCCACGAGGAAATCTTCATGTGCAAGTGAATGGTGGGGACGGGCGGTTTGGGGCAATTTCAAGTCATTTTGGTGGTTTGTGTTTGTGACGTCATCACATGATAAGAAGACGCGCTGGTTTTCGCATTCCTTTCGAAGCAAAACTGACCCGCTACAAGAACACACAGGAAGATTCAGAAAGGATTGACCCTTTTCTTTTCCTTTTCAGAATGGTTGAATCAGGATGTTCCACTGCAACTGAGACCTAGAGATGCCTTCGTTTCACTCCCGCTTCCAAACACACACATACGCGCACACGCGCGTGCGCGCGCGCGCGCGCACACACACACACACACACACACACACACACACACACACACACCGCCCCTTGTTCGTCTCTATAGAACCGCTGTGAAATTCACTTGAAATTGTAAATGTAGCTATTGTGATAGTGACTGTCCATACAATGTTGCATTGAGTGAACTCTTCCGTCAGAGTGGAGCTAAATTGTTGGTTGACAGAGTGTGGATAAGAAAAAAAAAAAGATCTGATATTGTGGCAGGGGCGTTCAGCAGTGATCAATAAGGACGTTTTAAAGGGTACACAGCTTATGTGACAAAGAAGTACAGATTCATGCCAGTAGTTCTTGGTGTGTCCGTCAACAGACACGCAGGATTTGCTTCCAACTGTGTTTGAATTATTTGTACACAAGGTCATGGCTAGCCCTAGAGATTGCCTGAGAGTGATGTGCCCCTGATTTGATGAGAACGATTTCCGAACATTAAAATTTTTTGTTGCTAAGTAAGCTTAGACAACCAAACTAGCCAGTGTTCAGAATGAAAGACTACGGTGATCAAACTGGACCCGTTGAGATGGGACAGACGACTGTGTTCTTGGAGACAATCTTTAATGCTTGTTCCATCATTTGTTCTGTTGTCGTTGACGGACGAATGAAGCGAAACGAAAAATGATAGAAAAAAAAATTCACAATTGCGGTTGTGAGGAGCTGGTAACATGTGTTTTTGTTGGAGGCAGGGAAGAGTAATTTGTTTGTCTTTTGTTACAATATGATACAGATAAAACAAACCTATTAAAAACGTATGTTAATCTTGATCCTTAACTTTCATCTTCATTTCACAATTACTATATTTGCCGTTTCTACCTGTATTTTTCTTTTAATCATAATTATGATCAAATTTCAGTCGATGTGACAAAGAAAACGAAGAAAGGGAGTCCTTGTGATTGTACCACTTAGATCACGAAAGAGAAAGACCAATCGATGCAAGAAGATTGATCGGAACTGCATCCTGCATGAACGTTGACAGTTTCATGATGTTTTGGAATTCCAGTATTTTAATACATGTAATCTAAATGGCATTGAATTTTGTTGATACTGCTTATCATTTTTTTTCTTCAGCATTTGCTGTTACATGAACTCATTGATGATGTTTCCTTTCGTTGAGTGTGCGTGTGATAGAAACACGAAGAACTGCGCACTGTTGAGAGCTCGCTCCAGTCTTCAGCTGTGTTTACGTGTTAATATATACGTCAAACTGTGGTACTGAATGATAAACTGTAAAGTCATCAGTTATTTCATTGTTATCATGTTGGAAACAAATAATTTAACGCTTGATGTACAGATGGTTGTACAATGCTTTAAATCTGTTGACCTAAACCGTGGCACTTTTATTGTACATTACGTATATGAATTCCGTACGCCTGTTTCTTGTCATGTTAACAATGACTTTGGTACAAATGAACAAAGTGTACATACATTGTATCTATATTCCTCCGATTAATAATGAACAAAGACGATGGTATATGACTTCTTTTCCTTCCCAGTGCCTGTCGATTCATTTTTCATGGGTGCACAACCAAACATAATGTTTAATGCATTGTCAGCATGCTGTCCACAGTCCAAACGGCAAGCATGTCCTTATCCAGTCACTTCTTATCATTCTTTCCGCTGTCCTGCCTTTCGTTACCTCAGCAGCGTTACTCCCATGCCGCTCATACCCGTCTTCTCCCATGCCCAGCCACTCCCTGGCTGGTTTTGTCACAGTGCCAGCACCAGTAACCCATAGACTGCCAGTCATAAAACGTCAGTACCTCCTAGGGTTACCCACTGGAGAAGACACCCGTATCCGTATTCGGATTCAATTTTCAATAAAAAAAAATTATCATCAAAATTATCATTATCATCGTTATTGTTAGTATTATGGTTGTTATTAGCCATTATTGTTGTTATTATTATTGAGAATATTTATACAGCGCCTATACTTAGCTGGAAACCAAGCTGTTAGCGCCTTACAATCAACGCTCTCGTTTTCAACAGTGGGCTGCCTACCTGGGTAGAGCCGATTGGAGAGCTGCCTGCTAGTGCTGTATTCAGTCGTTCCCCGAGTCATTCAGTCGCTCAGTTTTTCACTAATTCCTTCAATTCTTCACGAAAGATGCATAATGTGTATCAACATGTCATACATACCAACGGCCAAGCTGGCCATCTGTTCCGAACATTGGTGATGGGATGTTACGTGTGCAAGGTGTTATGTGTGCCTTCACACACAGAACCTCTGTTTACACTCTCATTCGAAGGACTTTGGAAATAGAATCAGAACCAGTTTTTACCTCCGAGGGGAAAATCCCCTGTTGCGAAACGGCGCGGCGGAGATTCAAACCGTCCAGGTTCGAATCTCCGCCGCGCCGTTTCGCAACAGGGGGATTTTCCAGGATCACAAGTCCTGCGGTCTACCAGCTAAACTAAAAGAACAGACACATGTTGTTGTAAGTCTTTGATGATCAGACCTTCAACCACACACGGTATTCTTGTGTGCTGAACAATGTTCTAAAAGAAACAATATTTGGCAACAGTCCATTTCGTTAAACATTGGGCTAAAGATGTGTCATAACCGGTATCCTGGCCTTCTACTTTTCTCGTGCTGTCCGAATTCCCCTTCTCTCTTTCTGTGGGATCATGCATTGTGTGTGTGTGTGTGTGTGTGTGTGTGTGTGTGTGTGTGTGTGTGTGAGTGAAGACAGACAGAGAGAGAGAGAGAGAGAGAGAGAGAGAGAGAGAGTACATTTGCGCCCCTTATGCATGCACGTCGAGGAGAGGAGGGAGGTTGTGCAGGAAACGGACCTGTTAACCCATACGATTTCGCACTTTCTACACATGTTTGGCAAAAATACGACGAATACTACACACCTTAATGACAGGTCGAAGGAGATTTTGAAACAAAGATTTAAAAACAAAAGTGGGGGGCGGGAGAGCGAGGGAGGGCAAGTGTTGTGTGTGTGTGTATATGTGCGTGTGTGTGTGTGTGTGTGTGTGTGTGTGTGTGTGTGTGTGTGTGTGAGTGAGAGAGAGAGAGAGAGAGAGAGAGAGAGAGAGAGAGAGAGAGAAATGGGTATAAATCTAGGGTTTTTAGATGATGAATGTGAAAGTCTTCACTAGCAGCACATACGGACCATCGTAGTCCATCTTGACATCCGAGCCATTCATACCGCCTGTTGTGAGGCCTTTCATCCACTGAGTAATACTCCTCAGTGAGACACGGGCTAACTGTGTCAGTGATCCACTGGCATCACACGGAGATACATCACTGTCCATAATTTTTATGGTATTCATCATCACCAAGGGCGCCCCAAAGCAGCTAGTAAAGGGCACAAAAGTAAAACGTGAAGAAAGCGCTGTGAGGAAACAGGTTGGCGAAAAGTTAAAAAATCGTTAAGTAAAGACTATTCCATGTAGAGGAGAATCTTCGAGCCTATCAATATGTGACGATACATTTAAGGTTTCAAGAGTAGTCGTAAGGTATCAACAGAGTAGTAAGCGCTACTGTTCCATTACATTGTCAGTCATATAAGCGTGCATACACGCGTGCGTGCGTGCGTGCGTGTGTGTGTGTGTGTGTGTGTGTGTGTGTGTGTGTGTGCATGCGTGCGTGCGTTGATCTGTGAGATTCGCCGATATGTTTACACTAACTTGCGACTGGCTCTTGATAAAACGCTATTGACCTCTTGAGGACTCAGCGAATCTTGTAGGGGACTTAACTGTACATTCCCTTGACTAGGGAAATGTGAGACGGAGTTCTCTCTCTTTCTCTCCAATTCTGTTTTTTTTTTTCCCACACGAACACGACACGAAATAAAGACCGTGCACGCTGACCTATGAAAGCACATAATCATATCCTGAATTCATTCCGGTGCTGCTCCTCTGTACCATGTCTTGTTTGCTGCCATATGTTTCCAGTTTAATGTAACAAGAGACTAGATCAAGCGTAAGATAGATTAAGATGATGGACATCCATAAGGTAGGCTTATCCTGCTCACCGATCTCTAACACCTGTTGCTGAAGTCATCAGTCACCGTGCGGTAGGATACTTGTAATTTTCTTTACTAGTTAAGGATGTCATTTCCCTCCTTAGGTATGAATGCGTGTGTGCTTTAGTCATGATTTTGTTGAGAAGAAACACTAAGCCAGTGAAAAGAAACAATATTCGACGGCGGAAAAAGCAGCAGATAAACCATTTCCTGTCCCTGTGATTCAGTACACACATACACATAGTCAACTTCCGACCCAGTGTTGATTGGGTTACCGTGTTGCATGTACAGGCACCCGCACATCTGTGAAATATGTTTTGAGCAATTCACCCTAAACCGTTTCACAGGAGATATGGATGTAAGATTCTACTACACAGAATCCTTCTCAGTCAGGTTTGTAGGCACCCTTTCTTTAGCTGATAATTATGTTCCCTCTCTCAGAAATTATGTGCTTAACATCACGATGCTCTCGTGACACATGGTCTTCTTTTGTCTCCGTCTGTGTTGAGCGTATTCACATATCTTTGAGAGAAACATGGTAAAGGGGGAAATGAAGGGAAAGGGAGATCAGCCGAAAATAAATGCTTTGCAACACGTTAACAAACGCTGCACATTCTGTTGCAAGGTTAATCCACAATGGACTCCTGAAGTTTGGTCATTTCAACATGTGTAAGTGGCCCTGCGAGATGATTATTGCAGCTAGGCTTTACCTGGGCTTAAAAGAAGAAAACAGAACAAGACAGCCCTATCGTGCAGCAAGACTGCGCAGCATCGTCAATGAAACTTTCGCTCGCTTACTCTGTTCCCAATGGTGATGAACCCTCATCAAACTTCAGACTAAGTCATTGCCTGCATCACCTAGCAGATCAGTAAGTATTGTAAGAAAAGAGACATGTTACTGCTTTTTCTTCCCTATGCCCAAACTATCTCCCCCCCCCCCCCCCCCCCCCCCCCACACACACACACAGAAGGAAAATTGGTTATATAGTTTGACAGAGTCAGCAGCCCTGTTGCACTAACGCGGCTGGAAAAATTAAAAAAATCGAACGGAGGAAATAACAAAAAAGAAAAAAAAAAAAGCTGCACTGGTTTCGCATTCGACTCGCTTTGACACTGAAAATATACATTCGGTTATAGTCTTGTATTTTAAAATGATGTGTAACTTTTACCTTGTACCATTAGTATTATTAATGTTGTTTTTGTTACCATGCTGAGTGGTCATTATTGACATCAATATTTTATTCAGACCAGCCGCCGTGACGAAGTGGTTAGCGTCGCGGACTCCCGGTTGGAAGGCCGTGGGTTCGATTCCCATCAGAATCATGTGGGATTTTTTCTGCTCCGACCTGCTCCTACCAAGAGTTGAGTTTGCTATGGGCTCAGCTGGGAAGACTGGGACCACACAGTCGAGTTTCATCCACTTAATGGATGCGTCTCTGAGTGTTGCTCAAATTTCCTGACCAACACTACAGGTGTCTGTATCTCTCGGGCCTGGTTGACGCCGGGATATCTTATGAATGAAAGGAAGCTTAGAGTACATCCCTGTCATGCAGTCTCAGACTGGAATGGAAATCCGTACCATCATCTTAATCATCCTCATTCTCATCAATCAGCATATAAAAAAGTCTCAAATTCTGTAGCCCTTTATGCCCTGCTCTCATGGAGACCTCAGTTTCGATGTCCTCTCCACATCTGTGGCCTTGGTTTAGTTCCGTCGGGGTCACCGTTATCTGCGAGTCCGTAGAGGCTGTCGTTGGATGGAAGTGGTGGCGCCCTCCGGAGGGATAGCTCACTCACGCCGGCTTCACGACTAAGCAATTATTGTCGTCAGTAGGAGGCTAAGTAGGTGGTCTCCTGCGTATGTTGGATCAGAACAGGTGCCACTGAATACCCCCGAAGTGACTCGGCAGCAGTGCAGTGTCTCCTCCGGTGGGTTACCTCTTGACGACTTGACACTGACTGCACCCCGTGGATTGTCGGTGCCGGGGCTGCGGTGGGACTGACCGAGCTGTGGCTGTGGACGGGTTGTCGGGAGGAGCGGCGTGGGTGCACTGCCATTGAGGTGGCACAGAAGATGGGACAGAAAAAAAATTCATTCAGAGGACTTTAAAAAAATATTTATAAAGTGTCTACTAGTCACCACAGAGAATAAAAAAACATGATCTGACTGCTTCTGAATCAGGTCATTGTCTCCGTACATCGTCTTGAAAATGTCCTAGGCTTCCCTTCAGTAAAGGCTGCAGCACTGTACATGCAAGCCTGTAGTACTGCCTTGTCCATCACGCAGGTCATTGCTGCCAGAGGAAGTGTCCCGACTGCACGGGAAGTCTGCAGAGCTGCGGACATGCGCAAGGCGTCCACCGTTTCTTTGTTCTGACGCACGGTCTGGCAGGACCATGCACCGCAATAACTAGAATCCATGGTGGCGTCATCAGTTTGACTGTCAGAAACATTGCATTGCATTTTTTTTCTCAGTGTTACAACATTGACTCAAGGACCCAGGTCCATCGTGAAACGCTTCTAGTACGCATGCAGTCAGGCACCGCATTTTGTCCATCTTGGGACGATAACACTGGCCTGAATGAAACCTGTGTAAGGTAGCGTTCTTCCATCAGCGCACTCGAAGTGCAGGACATCAGTTTAGATAGATGCGCAGAAGTGCGACAGATTTTCCTCGGAGAATACCTCACTGACTGTAGACACCGCTGTCTCTGTGGTCTCAAAGACCGTTACTGGTATCGCCACCCATTGACCAGTACTGTTTCTCACAATGTCCACTTTAAACCTCGGTGCTACGACAAGCCACCATGACTCGCCTCTTGGACTGAGATTTCCCCACTGGCAGCCCTCCTGCCACCAGACCCCTGTCCGTTCTAGCGCCCCTTTCTCAACGTGTTTCACTCTGCTCTGGGCATCCAGCACTGATGTGACCAAACAGGCAAGGCCGTGCCTTTTAAGCCTGTGTCTTCGACGTGACCGCTTTCACTACAGCGGGAACTCACAGCCCTCGCCTGTTGAGTCTGGAGGTCTGGAGCTTGTCATTTTGAGGTACCAAGTTTCTGTCGTGGCAGTTCTGCCGGCGATTTCCTTCCATGCAATGACGAGGCAAGGGAGAGAAACGACTCTGAGGAATGTTCCCGTGGGTAAGGGGGAAGTTGCCTCGCCACAAGTAAGTTACTACTACTACTACTACACGCGCGAGCAGAGAGGTTGGATTTATTGATGCAGCGACAGCGCGCGCGCGTGTCACGTGTGAATGTGAGTGACTGTTCTTCAGACACGTCGCACTGCATGTGTTTGCATATGTGTGTGACTGTGGTGTATGCTTGAATGCGGTCAAACACACATACACTTGATAAAAACACATGCCACACACGTATTATATTGATCAAAACAAACATGTCACACACACACACACACACACACACACACACACACACGCGCGCGCGCGCGCGCGCGCGCGCGCGCGCTCCCCCGCGCACACACACATACTCCCACAAGGTATGTTGATCAAAATGAATTTTAATATTTAGAAAAAAAACAAATCTTGAAACAATTATCTTAAAAAATCTGTTACATATGCAGAAGATCAAAGAAA
>JADBJO010000314.1:12500-15000 GCA_016801955.1 Conus betulinus | reverse complement strand
GGATCATCCGAACAGCCAAAGTAGGCCTATTTGAACACTAAGGTACAAATGCATCAGCTAGGGATGAGAACATTACGTGTGTGACCGTTTTTGATTACCCCGCCACATGGGCAGCCACACTCCGACTTCGGGGGGGTTTGGAGACTGATAATGTTATGCTAGGAGCTTGTCACAACTGAAGACAATCCCCGCATAACTAAGCAGATTATAACAAGATTTTGATGTAGCCTTGGTGTTCTAGCCTACGTCAATTGGCCTGACACAGCCTTAAGCTAAGGCGTTATGGGATTCTATTCATGTCATTTTAGGAGCAAGATCTACCCTTATTTTTCGTTAATTACTGTTAACTGTTCCCTGCCCCATTGCTCCATGTAAGATTTCCTCTCCTGATGGGCAGACATCTGACATACCATTTTGCTTTCAACTCCTTTGAGATCCAGAGCAAAAGACTGTGGGGATGCCATCACGCAACTGCAGTTTCTACTGTCTTGAACTTCACATCTTACTTCTTTTTAAACACTACGACACACGAAAGCGCTTCGACCGGTCGGTTGAGACCATCCAGTGACTTTGTATTCCCACTTTGTCTTTCGACTGGATGTGCCTTCGTGGAGGAAATGCGTTCAGGTCAATCTTAACACACACAACCATTGAGTCTCTTCCAGTCACTGACTTGAATTACAGAGCATCATTGTGTCTGGTTCTGTCGTTTCATACTGCCAGGGTCGAATTTTAACTGGGTAGGACAATCTGATCTTGGGTGTATAATAAAAAAAACATTATACTTCTTATTGTAATGTGACGTGGTGATATGTGAGTATGTGTGTGTGGGAGGGTGCGTGTATGTATTAACGCATATGTACACATGTGAGGAAGAGAGGGAGAGAGAGAGAGAGAGAGAGAGGGGGGGGGGGGGGTAAGAAAGGGCATTGCGAACACCTAAATCTACGCTTCTGTGTGTGTGTGTGTGTGTGTGTGTGTGTGTGTGTGTGTAGTATGACGACTGTCTCCTTGGAGAGGTCCAGACGCAAACAAACTTTCTACCTCCTTCTCCACGATCATTATCATCACACTGAAGGAGTCGGTTTCCACTATTAAAACAACACACCCAATCTTTTTCCTCCACAGCATCTGCCTCCATTTGTTCATAACAGCCCAAGGAACATAACCCGGCGAGCACTGGTCAGTAGCTTACACCAAGCTGCAATAACCATAGCGCTGCCGCTCTGGGCACGGGGCACGTGTTATCTGACATTTTTGACATCCCTATGGCAGGCACGTGGTCCTCTTGTGGTTGATAAATGACAGGCAGGCAGTCCTTAATGCCGTGGGGCATTCGGTTATTTGGTTGTTTAGGATATCCCATTGTTTGGGGGATAAGTGGAGACGTTGGTACATTCAACCGTGGTGATGCACACAGGTTCAAACGTCAAACACGTTTATATCGATCAATTTTGGAAACATCCACCCGCGGAACATTTGAGTCAAACGAGGTACTGGGCCACTACGTTTGCAATAAAGAGGAATAAATATGGAAAGGAAAAATGATTCACTGTCATCTCAAAGTCAGACTGGTTGCATCACCCAAGTTCGACATTTGCAGTTAACGTTGGAAAAACATGCATTAATTGTTTCAAAATCGTTCACGGGAGATGACTCATCCCCACCAGTCAAACGATGTATATCGTTAAAGGAAGTGTGTGTGTGTGTGTGTGTGTGTGTGTGTGTGTTCGGACAGGTCCTTTCCTTACAGACGTAAGACACAGTTTTCGATTGTTGAAAACAAAGATCTGAAGCATGATCGGTTCATGCTATGAAAGACACTTGATGCACAACATTGTCGAAGGAACTGGTCACCGATAGAAAAAAAAAAAAAAAACCCGAGACACGTACCCGCAACACATCACACCTGGGAGGACGAGCCGCCACCCGGGGGCAACAAGTCACTGAAAGACTCCGCGCGACTGAGGGGAGCCTGAATCAACTCCAGGCTGTCCTCCCCCCGACCTCAGAGACTGCAGAGGCAACCTCTCGGATTTGAACAGGCAGTCATTATCTGGGCTCAGGTCCAGAAAGAAGGAGATTCCGGCGATGGCGAAGACGCGCTGGGGTGGAGATGGGGGCTGGAATCAAAGGGAGGAAAACTTCTCGGAAGGAACTAGGGGGCGGTAAGCCTGAGGGCTGGGGTTCCGGTTTCTGGCTGGGAGAGATCGGGGTCCGGGGAGGGGAAAAACTGTTCGTGCTGAGTAAGTCATTGTCACTGCCCGACCCTGCGATTCGGTAATACTGGCTTTTAAACTCCCCGCTCCCTCGACGTTGGACAGGCTCTGTCTCTTCCTGTATGCCCCCCAGACGGCCCTGGGCTAGTTTCTGACACGGGCGAGGTGACAGGGGAAAGACACGCCGCGCCACCATACCCTTTCCCCGAAGATAAAGGTGATAGGTCATCTCGAAGTGCCCCGCACGATCCCTGAGTGCACGCCGAGGTGAAGAGGTCATT
>JADBJO010000314.1:0-10000 GCA_016801955.1 Conus betulinus | reverse complement strand
GGGGGGTGTTATCGAACAGTTTAATTATTGGTGCATACTGACTCCACGGAAGGAAAAAATCGTGAAATTTTTGTGAACGTCTGTCCAGATGTGTGTGAAGTATCTTGCTGACGACAGACATACACACACATACACCACACACACATATATACGCATACAAACGCACGCGCGCACATGGACACACACACAGACACACACACATGACAGAGAGAGAGAGAGAGAGAGAGAGAGAGAGAGAGAGAGAGAGAGAGAGAGAGAGAGAGAGAGAGAGAGAGAGAAAGAGAGACCTTACCTCGGAAATATATGCATGAATGCAAAAGGTGTGAACGGAAAGGATACATAGTCATTTTACTTTGCACATAATATGCAGGTTCTATCAAACAACATACATGCACAAACGTCTCATACAAAAATTCTCACCGCGCAGTTCGTTCTTGAAGACAGAAAATGAGTGTGGAGGATTAGAAAAAAGACGAATAAAATAGAGGAAGAAGCGAATGAGAAGAAGAGAAGAAGAAGAAGAAAGAAGAAGAAGAAGAAGAAGGACAAAAGAAGAAGAAAGAAGAAGAAGAAGAAGAAGAAGAAGAAAGAAGAAGATGATGATGATGATGATGATGATGATGATGATGATGATGATGATGATGATGATGATGATGATGATGATGATGATGATGATGATGATAGAGAAGAAAAAGAAGGAGGCGGAGGAGAAGGAGGAGGAGGAAAACGACAAAAAAAGATAAAAGACGAAGAAGATGAAGGTTGCTATCAGTTGAGAAAGATCACACAACGATTGAGAAAATTGAAAGAAAACTACAACAACAAAAAAAGAAAAAAAAGGGCAGAAAGATCTCGTTTCTGTCATATCATGAAAATAGTACGAAACAAACAACAACAGTAAAAACCCCGGAGGCTTATAGCATTTCATACAAACACATTTTTCTGAGACACCACTTTATGGATAAACAGAATCAGAACTTATACTAGGCAGCAAGTCCAAAATCATTAAACAAATAACAATGAAAACAGCTTCTTCAAAATCCACGTACACTACTATTAAACGCAGGCTTATAAGCTTTCTGTTTTGCGTTCATTTGATCGTGTGGATCCAGCGCTTGCGTGCGTGCGTATGTACGTGCGCGCGCGCATATGTATATACACGTGAGCGTGTGTGTATGTGTGAGTGTGTGTGTGTGTGTGTGTGTGTGTGTGTGTGTGTGTGTGTGTGTGTGTGTGTGTGTGTGTGAGAGAGAGAGAGAGAGAGAGAGGAGAGAGAGAGAGAGAGAGAGAGGGAGAAAGAGAAAGGAGGCGAGGGAGGGGGGAAGGAAGGAAAGGGGGGGGGGGGGGGGGGGGGGGGGGGGGGGGGAGAGAAGTTGTGCGCAGATTCGAGCGCGCGTACGTTGTTTGTTCACACAATAAACCATACAATTATGTTTTTTTTGTAAATTTTTTTTTTAAGACACACTAAAATGATTTCTTAAACATGCAAACGTTGGTAAAACAGACTGACCATGCCCGTATCAAACGTCATTGATGTGACAGAAACATATCACGTGTGTATCACAGGCACATGCAAACCTCATACCCGGAGTAACCACACACGACAGCTTTTGTCATGATAGTAGACATCTAGCTCAGTCAGGTCACATAGTTTTAGCTTAACCGACCTCAAAGGCTGTGTTGCGACAGCTGGAACATCTGGCATCCCTTTACTCATTTCTCGTGCAGAATATAAGGTCAAGTATCTCTAAATGGAACCAAGATTGCCCCCTGATCTTTAGTCTGGTGCAGGCGTCCATATGTCTGGTTTGCGCCCGACCAGGGATTTTGCGCCGGTCGGAAGGTTAACGTTTTGCAAATGAGGGAGCTACGGTTTTTTTCTTGCACCTTCGTCCCCTACACCCAGAGACTAGTTTTTTTTATTTGTTTGTTTGTTCGTTCTTTGTTTTTACCTCCTATCGACCCCGTTGGGACTCTTCATGTAATGCAAGCAGACCGTGCAACTTTCAGTTCTTGAAGCTCTATGTCCCTCTCAAATTTAAGGCCAATACTTTGTTTTTTTCTAAGTACACGTTTGTGTGTTGACGCATTACGCTGTCATTGTATGTACTAGTCCTTCTCCCTCTCTCCCTTTTCTTCCTCGGTTGCGATAGTTTGTTCGCTTGGCTTCACGGCCATGAGTGGGCGATCCACTTCTATCTTTCCCCATCCCCCCACCCCACCCCCGTTGCTGCTGAGTTGGCCTGCACTGTGTCGAGTAGAATGATAACATGGTCTACTTTTCTTTCCTGTTTGCTTGCATTATTTTCCATGTTCTCGAAACGCACTGGCATTGTTTCCTGTTGCTGTGAGAATGCTGTCTTGATGATCTCCCTTCATTCTCCCCATTTTGTTCAGCACAGACCCCCCGAGATGCCCCCCCCCCCTCTCTCTCTCTCTCTGTCTCTCTGTCTCTCTGTCTCTGTCTCTCTCTCTCTCTCTCTCTCTCTCTCTCCTCTCTCTCTCTCTCTCTCTCTCTCTCTCTCTCTCTCTCTCTCTTCTCTCTCTCTCTCTCTCTCTCTCTCTCTCAAGAAATGCTTTAGTAGAATTTCTAATGTTTGAGTTGGTTGTGTTCATGTATTCCACGAGCTTGATGACCTCGTTAAGAAATGGTTTTGTTTTCTTCACTAGTAAGCTAATGATGATCATGAAACGGACGATGATGATAGATGTGACAGTGCAAGAAAAGATTTATAGCAATGAATATGTGTGCCTGGATGAGGGTCACTTGTGTTTTATGATCACGTTGTTACTGATAAAAAAAAAAAAAAAAAAAAACAGTGCAGAAAAAAATTAATAGCACGTCATGAAAAAATGTGTGCCTTCTCAAATGGCTTTTTGATCATCCATCACTTCAAAAAAAAATGAAAAAAATGTTTCTTTTGAAAAAATTTCAAAAAAAAAAAAAAAAAACACCCCTACACATTCATTTTCGAGTGACGAAATAGCACGTCAGTATTTTCTTTTTTTTCTTCTGCATTTGGCTTTTGATCCTCATCATTAACATCGGCCGTAATCCCGTTACCATTTATGTTTCTTTGCATTATAAACTTGTTTTTTTTCAGCGCTGGCAAATATTAATGTACCCCCCCCCCTTGACATAAAGGCTATGAAGGCCATTGTGAATTAAAAAAAAAATGTGAAGCATCTCTCTGTCTGTCTGTCTGTCTGTCTGTCTCTCTCTCTCTCTCTCTCTCTCTCTCTCTCTCTCTCTCTCTCTCTCTCCTCTCCGTTCAGTATCACTGCAGCTGGGTTGTTAGTTATTTTAAAACCCCAGTGCCGGCAGTTGTTACTCCTCACCACCTTCTTTCTTTTTTTTTTTTCAGTCACCTCTCTACTGCCTAGTGGGTTCCTGTGGGGCACTTGTTATGTCTTATTTGCTGTTTCAAATCTTTGTACTAGACACCAACAGTAAAACCGGTCACGTTTTGAACTGGCAGTAGAGATAAAATGTTGTAGGACACCAAGTAGTAAAACCGGTCACGTATTTGAACTGCATTTCAGAGAGCAGGGTTAGGATCAGTAGTAAACGCATATTTGCAGCAATTTCATGCAGGGTTTCATGCAAGCTCGTTACATCATGAATAGCGTAGTTTCACGGCAGTCTTTTTGAAAATGTTTATGTTTCTGTTTTAAGATGTAAAGAAGGATGTTGTTCACCAAGAGTTCGGTGGAGGACTTTTCATACCCTATTCTCTGATACTCAATTAAAAGAATCCATCCACCATTCCCTTCCCTCTCCATTCCTGAATCTCTTTGGTAATGATTGGTCCCTGAGGTTATTGTTTTTTTTTTTTTTTTTTTTAATATCTGCCAGTCTAATAATTCCCGAAATCGTTCCCATGTTCTCTGCAGTTTCTTCTGTTACACAAATGTCATATGTATTTGAAAGGGATTCGCACAGCGGGCAAGAGCGTGTGATCAAGTACACTGGTTCCACTCATGGGGCTGCAATGGCCATAGACATTTCGTCTGCATCACCAAACTGATTTATGGGCCTTGGTTTTCCTCTGTGACTTTATTTGGATGAAGTTTTCATGAAGGGCGATAACACCTACCACTGAAACAGACGGAAATACTTTACACGTATTTTGAAGCATCCACGCTTTCTGCTGTGATACAGTTGTTCCACCAGAAACACAAAACACAGCAAACAAGAGACACGCTGACATCGGAGTCCAACCAGAACTTTGGTTGCGATCCTGTTTTTGACCTAAAGCTGAAAAAAAACAGGATCGCAACCAAAGTTCTGGTTGGACTGAGAAGTAGGCGCCACAGAGAACTGTTGCGCTGCTGTCGTGTCCAGACGACGTACTTGCCGTGAAGGTCTCATAGAACTCTTATTTGTGATTAAGCCCTTACATAATTTCATTCAGTTTCAGGTGTAAAAGAACGTCTTTGATCGAAATGATCGAATGGCCGATGAGACAGACACACGTGTGTGTGTGTGTGTGTGTGTGTGTGTGTGTGTGTGTGGTGTTTAGCAAGGTCTGTCAGACAGGATCAACCTGCTCCTCTTCTCGCTTGCAGCGGCTGACCTTACCAACCTGGTGACTCGATATTCATGGTATTTGACTGTCACTTGGAGGACCACATATTCAGAGCTAACTGGTTGGCTATCGCAAAACCGAAGATAGCTTATATCGCGAACTTTATCAATTTTGTAACTGGTGCTCTCATGGTGGTTGTGAGCGTGGACAGGTGTCTGTCTGTTGCCATGCCGCTGAAGGCAAAGGGTCTACTAACATACAGGTAAAAGAACTATGCAAGTATGAAGGATACCCTTGCATACCAACGAACACACACACACACACACACACACGCGCGCGCGCGCGCGCACGCACGCACGCACGCACGCACGCACATGCACACACACACACACGCGTGCGCGCGCACGCACACCCCACCCACATAGATACATACAAACACACATACACACACGCACGTGCGAACGGACGCACGGACACACACACACACACACACACACACACACACACACACACACACACACACACACACACACATGTAAAGAATATCGATCAACGTATCCCTATTGTCTCGCCCCAACTGCTCTCTCTCTCTCTCTCTCTCTCTCTCTCTCTCTCTCTCTCTCTCTCTCTCTCTCCAGCGAGGTACAACGACTGAAGCAGGAGGTGTGTACAGCTGTTGTGACATGCCGTGTTAGCAGGCCTTGCTCGTGCCGGCGTTGACCTCGTTGTGTGCTGTCAACGCCGTGATGTGTGTGTGTGTGTGTGTGTGTGGTGGTGTGTGGCGTGTTCTGCTGAGCGGCGATGTGGAGAAGAACCCAGGCCCTAACAGTCTGCAGGAGAAGGTCAGTGTCACTCCAGAAGAAACAGTAGTCAGTGAAAAGTTAGGGGCGATCGCACCGGACATGGCAGAAAAAAAAAAAAATCTTGACCACCATTCAGAGCCAGGAACACAAACAGCAGACAACCGACATCAGAAATGATTTGTGTGGCGATCAAAACTGAGCACCACCAGGTGAAAAAACAAGTGCGAACAGATCAGCCAAAGATGTGACGGCCTAGAAAGGGAAAACAGTCGACAGGCAGCTGCTGTGGAGGAAATGTCAAGTGACATGACAGTGCTGTTCTCTGACTGTGCGCATGGAACGAAGGAGATAAGGAAACTGTCCACAGCAGCACTGGAGACACTGACTGAACAGATCACGTCGATGAATGCTGAAATTGACAGATTGGAAGATTTCTCCAGACGTGACAATCTTCGGATTTTCAGCATTCCGCACAGCAGTGACCGTGAAGGTTATGACACATGTGTGTCCGTTGTAACAGCCCATTCTTACCCCCTACTCTGGAACTTACCCCGGGGTAAGTCTGGGCTAGCCTGCCTGCTTTTACCCCCGGGGTCATTCCAGGACTAGCTGGAACTTACCCCCCCCCCCCCCTAGTTGGAACTGACCTCCCCCTCCCCTAGTCATTTACATTGTACTAGGTACACAGGCACTCAGGACACACTAATTAGCTGTAAAAATAGTTTAAATCTTTGATATACGTTAAAGTGACCAATGGTCAGTGACACTGACCGCTGGTTGTCTGCATTGTACAAGGTACACAGGTACTCGGGAGACTATAATTAGCTGTGAAATATTTAAAATCGCCTATTTACGTCACAATGACCAGTAGTCAGTGGCACTGACCACAAGTATTCTACATTGTACAAGGTAAACAAGTACTCGGGGGAACACACTAATTAGCTGTGAAACAGTTAAAATCTCCGATTTACGTCATGATGACCATGGTCAGTGGCACTGACCACTAGTCATCTGCATTGTACAAGCTAAGGTACACAGGTACTCAATAGACTCTAAATAGCTAAAATAGTTAAAAGAGGCAAAACTGGGATGAAGCAACAACGATACTTGGTCACAACGACACGTGGTCACAACGACATTTTGTCACAACTACGCTGGTCACATTGGCACTCGGTCACATTGGCATGTAGCCGTCTTTCTTTCCCACGCATGCACGGACGTACTCACACACCCGAATATTGACCCACGCATGCAAAGTAGCGCGAGAAATGTTAATACGTATCTGTTAGTGAACCAGGGCGTGTGTGTGTGTGTGTGTGTGTGTGTGTGTGTGTGTGTGTGTGTGTGTGTGTGTGTGTGTTTGAGGGGGGGAGGTTGGGGAAGTAGGAGGTCCATCTATTAAGAAGAGTCTAGAACTACACTTTGTCTAAACCCAACTGACTGTATAAAGGATGTGGGAGGCGGAGGGGTGTAAATATGCAGGCTAACACATTCTTTAAAGGCAGGTGTGCGTGTTGGGAACAGGCAGAGGAAAACCCTGAATAACCCTCACTTGTTTGAAAGGGGTGGGGTGGAGGGGAGGGATTCCCAAATAGTCCTAGACTGACCCTTTGGGGGTGGGGGGGGGGGGTAAATCCAGGCTAGCCCAAACGTACCCCCGCAGGGGTAAGTTTCAACTACGAGGGGGGGGGGGGTAAGTTCTAGCTAGTCCTAGAATGACCCCCCCCCCCCCCCCCCCCAGGGGTAAAAGCAGGCTAGCCCAGACTTACCCCGGGGGGTAAGTTCCAGAGGGGGGTAAGAACGGGCTGTTACACCGTGTGTTGTCACAGACACTTTGAAAGGTGTGCCAGGACACAAGAAGTGGTGTGAGCAGGACATGGTCAGAGCGCACCGTGTCGGGCAAGCAAGCAAGAGGCGACCAACCCAGGCCGATGGTCGTGAAGTTCAGTCAGTGGAGGGACAAGATGACGGTCCTCACCGACAGAGACTATCGTGCCAGACTGCAGGAAAAAAGGAGTCTGAATATAGCCAACGACCTGACCCGACGACAGGCTGCCATCATCAGCGAGGCAAAGCAGGAGGGCAAAGCCGCCTACTTTGTCAAAAAGAAAGCTGACGGTCGGACCCAAGAGACCCGATGCCAGGAGCTACGCCGCAGTGACAGCGTCCAACCTCTGCATCTTCTAGCACGGCAGGTGACGGCGAGCCGGCGTGGGATTGTGTCCAGTCAGCTGATCCAGAAACACGTCAGCGAGGCAGGGGCAGTGAAGCGATAGGCGGGAATTCCCCAACACGGCTGTCGACCGGGGACGAAGGTCACGGTGCAGCACGCCGTGGTGGCCTTTCCAACGCTGGCAATGACAGTGACACGGATGCGAGGCGTGGCAGCTTGGAACGGGATGCTCGTGGAAACCGTTGTGGATCTAAGCGTAGGCGACAGCGAACACCAATACGTGTGTTAGGTCACGTTTTTTCTCACCTGTCACGTTTTCTCATCTCTCACGTTTTCTCACCAGGTGAGAAAACGTGTCGGGTGTGGCAGTATCACGTTTTCTCACCCGTCACGTTTTCTCACTCCTTGTGTTCTCTCTCTCTTTCTCTCTCTCTCTCTCTCTCCCTCTCTCTCTCTCTCCTCTCTCTCTCTCTCTCTCTCTCTCTCTCTCCCTCTTTCTCTCTCTCTCTCTCTCTCTCTCTCTCTCTCTCTCTCTCTCTGGTTCATGCCCGAAAATGGCGACGAACTAGGAGTTTCCGTCAACCTTTCCCCACGAGAAGTGTCCCCCCTGGCGTCAACAGCTTTCATTCCAAGAGATATTGTGTGCAGGTGGGGTCGTTTCATGTTAAAGCACTAATGTCACAGCCAAAATGATCGACATAAACTTTGTGGAGTCCAGGTTAGGGTGTTTTTGTGCCTCACTCACATCTGGGGCAATTATGACGTCACCGCTGCGTGACACGGTTTGCTGTGCAGAAATGTCACTGAGCGATGTTTTGGTTTTGTCTGAAAGAACCGATGACATTGCTGAAGAGGAGAGATCTAATGACATTGCTGAAGAGGAGAGAACTGATGACATTGCTGAAGAGGAGAGATCCGAAAGAACTGATGACATTGCTGAAGAGGAGAGATCTGATGACATTGCTGAAGAGGAGAGAACTGAAAGAACTGATGACATTGCTGAAGAAGAGAGATCTGAAAGAACTGATCGCATCGCTGAAGAGGAGAGATCCGAAAGAACTGATGACATTGGTGAAGAGGAGAGATCTGAGACAACTCATGACATTGCTGAAGAGGAGAGATCTGAGACAACTGATGACATTGTTGAAGAGGAGAGATCTGAGACAACTGATGACATTGCTGAAGAGGAGAGATCTGAGACAACTGATGACTTTTGCTGAAGAGGAGAGAACTGAGAGGACTGTTGACGACGCTGACAGTGACGCTTTGCAAAACAACAAATCACCTAACAATGATATATTTCACCACGAATCCATATAATTGTTCCTGTTCTGGAAGTCTTGCCCAATCCTGTAAGTGTCAGGCGTCTTGTAATTGCTTCTGGATCATTCAGTGGTTTAACTCTAGAGATCCGCCGAATCATCAATCACAGCAGATGGTTCAGGGCCTGGTTAACCCTGAGAGAAATAGATCATCGATGGTTTGAAATAACCAATATTTGGTTTCGACGACCGGTGTGAGTGTGACAGAGAATATAGGATGGAAAGACAGACACATGTGACTTTTCAATTCCCCTCGTATCTGTTGACAGTGCTGAAGAGGAGAGATTTGATGATGACGATGCTGAGGAGGAGAGAACCCGGGACTTTTTCTTTAAATGAGAAGCAACGCTGTTAAATGATAGCATAACTGTTTTGCTAACACTTAAAAAAAAAAAAGTTAGCCCCATTTGACTTGTTTTAATTTCAGTTTCAAGTGGAATTTCACACAGGTTTAGTTGTCCCTAAAAAAATATCAATTATAAGCATAGGATTGACAGTAAGCGTTATTTTTTTGTTGGATTGTCTACTTAATGTCAATTGAGTTAGTCCTTTAATTTCATTACAAATTATACCAGTCCCTTGAAGCCCATTGTTGGTGCCTTGGATGCCAAAATTTGATGTGTTGTTTTAGGACCCGATCCAACCACAAAGTTTGTAGGTTATAGAGTAACCCGATTTTGACGAATTGGGTGACTTTTTGCATCCGAGAGTAATGTTAAAATTATGGAAGTGCGTGAGTGTTCATCAGTGAAAATGTGATTGAACAAAATGATTGCCTGAAGGGTCCAACGAATTACCTTTAATTTTGAAAGTACATCAAACATTCAAATTCCCAAACGGTGATTACGGCGGTTTTTCTTATGTGATATTGTAAACTTTTAACTTTTGTAATCTTGTGTAATCCTGAAATTTTGGAATTTTCCTTCATTTGAAAAAGAAAACCAGGGGTGCTATGCAGTCTGAGACTGTCGAGTATTGGACTGAGTCTGAGGACTTTACCACAGCACTTCTGATGTGGTCATTTTTGTGGGTGTTTTTTTGATTTTTGTTTAATGATTTGTTTGTTTTGTTTTGTTTTGTTTGTTTGTTTGTTTGTTTGGGGGGTTTCCAGTGGATACAAAAACAAGACTTTAATGATTTAAAGGTATAATTTTTTGTGCAGTGTGCATTCAC
>JADBJO010000313.1:800000-804461 GCA_016801955.1 Conus betulinus | reverse complement strand
TGTCTTGTGCGTGCCATGTTGGTGCCCTGTGAGGCAGGGAGGTGTGTGGAAATGGTTTTCATGGTTTGTTCTCGTTCCGTGATCGCATGTGTGAATCTGTGCGCGGTGGTCCTCATATGTTCAAGCCTGCGTGATGCTAGTTGTGGAGTGTTGGAGAACTTAGGGGCCCCGTCGCGCACTCTTTTTTGTGTTCCTTGGTTCTCTTATGGGCGATCGGCCTCTCCCCTCGCTTCAGTCTTTTTCCATAAAGAGTTGGTTTGACGTCTATTGCTTACAGATCACTTCCGCCTTTTGGTCGCGACCGTGGGTGCATATTCCACCGACAGGACTTCGGGCGCAAGATCTAGTGGCACACTTCTTGGACTAGAGGTGCCGCGTCCCCTAGGAAGTTGCGAACTTTTCTCCTACACCGTGGGTTCCTCAGTGGCTTCGTCGTGATGGCCTCATTGGGAACTCATTGGAATGGACTGTGTCTAGAAATGGTTACACTAGGGGGCCATTGCAACACCATTGTGTTTTGCGGGATCACAATCAAGAAGAAAGATAAATCATGTGATAGAACGTGGTGATTCGGTCAGTCAAGATTAGTGTTTTGCTTGCGTGACTGTGTGGTTTTGCCATTTTCTGATAGGGAACATAACCGTGCGAACCCCAGATGCAATCCGTATGGCCTCTAAGAACTCCTGCCCGTTTCTGGAGAGTTTCTATGGAGAAACAAAAACGCATCTCCTGTTTCCTCCACGACTCCACCAAAGCAAAGGGGCATGGGGCTGGGGGTGGAGTGAGGTGTGGAGGGGTGGGGGTCTGTGGCTGTTTTCTGATTCCTCGATTTCTGTGACAGCACGCGCCACACTTTAGCTTCATTTTCGGCGACAAGCGAGGGCTGTTTTAAAATGCCGCTGCAGACAGCATGAGAGTGGGAGGGTTCGAGGATAGAATGGTGGGGGGGGAGGGCTATAATATGAGAGAAATAGGCAATGGCCTGGAGGGTGGGTAGAATTGGATTGGACGGAGGAATTGCCATGATGGTATTGTGGATATGGATATAGAGGGAGTGGATGGGGAGATGGTGCCAGAGGAAGTTGGCTCTTTTCTCTGCTGACAAAATGCAAACAACACTCTCCTCTCTCTCCTCTCTCATCCTCTCTCCGTCTCTCCATCCTCCCCAGCCTCCCCCCTCTCTCCTCTCTCTCCCCTCCTCCCATCACCTCGAATCGGCCTCTCTCTCTCCTCCTCTCTCGCTCTCTCTCTGCTTGCGCAGAAGAAAAGGTGGAAGAAGATAACACAGGTTTAAGCAGAAGAGGGGAGGGGAGGGAAAAAGGGGGCTGCAAGTAAATGGTGTAGATCAAACTGGGACATGAGCTAGAACGAGGGTGTGTGCCAGATGAACAATTGTGACGGCAGGTATGTGATGGGTGGTGTGTGTGTGGGGGGGGGGGGGGGGGGGGGGTGGGGGGGGGGGGGGGGGTAGGGGGGGGGGGGGGGGTGAGGGGGGGGTGGTGGGGGGGTTGGGGGGGGGTGGGTGGGGGGGGGGGGGGGGGGGGTGGGGGGGGGGGGTGGGTGGGGGGGTTTGGGGGGGGTGGGGTGGGGGAGGGGGGGGGGGTGGGGGGGTGGGGTGGGGGGGGGGGGGGGGGGGGGGGGGGGGGGGGATGGGGGGGGGGGGGGGTGGGTGGGGGGGGGGGTGTGGGGGGGGCGGGGGGGTGGGGGGGGGGGGGGGGGGGGGGGGGGGGGGGGGTGGGGGGGGGTTGGTGGGGGAGGGGGGGGGGGGGGGGGGGTGGGGGGGGGGGGGTGGGGGGGGGGGGGGGGGGGGGGGGGGGTGGGTGGGGGGGGGGGGGGGGGGGGGGGGGGGGGGGGGGGGGGGGGGGGGGGGGGGGGGGGGGGGGGGGGGGGGGGGGGGGGGGGGGGGGGGGGGGGGGGGGGGGGGGGGGGGGGGGGGGGGGGGGGGGGGGGGGGGGGGGGGGGGGGGGGGGGGGGGGGGGGGTGGGGGGGGGGGGGTGGGGGGGGGGGGGGGGGGGGTGGGGTGGTGGGGGGGGGGGGGGGGGGGGGGGGGGGGGGAGGGGGGGGGGGGGGGGGGGGGGGGAGGGGGGGGGGGGGGGGGGGGGGGGGGGGGGGGGGGGGGGGTGGGGGGGGGGGGGTGGGGGGGGGGGGGGGGGGGGGGGGGGGGGGGGGGGGGGGGGGGGGGGGGGGGGGGGGGGGGGTGGGGGGGGGTGGGGGGGGGGGTGGGGGGGGTGGGGGGGGGGGGGGGGGGGGGGGGGGGGGGGGGGGGGGGGGGGGGGGGGTGGCGGGGGGGGGGGGGGGGGGGGGGGGTGGGGTGGGGGGGGGGGGGGGGGGGGGGGGTGGGGGGGGGGAGTAGGCTGACGGGAATGGAACGTGCAGTAATTTCAGCACATGTTGGCATGTTGAGGAAATTGAAAGCAAATACAACTCGCACACGTTAAAAAGTATGTGTGCGTAGCTGTAGGTGCGTGTTCACGTTTGTGTGCATGTGTGTGTGTGTGTGTGTGTGTGTGTGTGTGTGTGTGTGTGTGTGTGTGGGTGTGTGTGTGTGTGTTAGGAGTGGGGCATGCCCAGGATGTATGTGTTTTGGGAAGGCACAGTCTGAGACTGTAACCATGGATGACAGTGAGCCCAACCACCCCTACACACACAATGCTTGCCTGCTGGCGTGTGTCTATGAGAACGAATGAATCAATTGGAATGTGCACATGCAGATTGAATGCCCACATAGATGTACAATTTGACAGTGGCGGATGGTCTGGACAGAGAGGGGTAGGGAGGGGAGGGGATGTTTCTTTACATGCCTAGACGGAAATTGCGCTCATCAAATAAAAACTAACATTTATATAAAAAAAGGAAAAAAAAAGAAAAAAAAAAGGCAACTGGAATGGTTGGGGGTGGTGCTGGAAAGGGTTGAAGGAAGGAGAGGAGCCAGGGGAGGGAAGGAGGGGGGGGATAGAATTCTGCAACCGGCAACGTCTGAAATATGGATGATTGTATAATGAAGTTTCTCTTCTTTGCCACCAGCACTGTACAGTTTGTTCTTTTTGCTGGCAAACAATGAAGTTTGTCTTTTTGCTTACAACTTTTTGTTTCTTCTTTTTGCAGTCACTGCTATGACATTCCATTTTTTTTACCTCTGTTGCCATGGATTTTGTTTGTTTGTTTGTTTCTTTGTTTGTTTTGTGGCTTTTTTTTTTAAACTACCAACTCTAAGACATTTCTTCTTTTGCCACCAACACTATGTGATGTTTCCTCTTTTTTGCCATTAACACTATACGATGTTTTTTCTTTTTTTTCCTTTTTTGCCATCAACACTATGACATTTTCTTCTTTTGCCACCAACACTATGACATTTCTTCTTTTTGCAACCAACCACTATGACGTGTCTTCTTTTGCCACCAACACTATGACATTTCTTGTTTTAATACCAACACTGTGACATTACTTGTTTTGCCACCAACACTATGACATTTCTTTTTAAATACCAACACTGTGACATTTCTTGTTTCACACCACCAACACTATGACATTTCTTGTTTTAATACCAACACTGTGACATTACTTGTTTTTGCCACCAACACTATGACATTTCTTGTTTTAATACCAACACTGTGACATTTCTTGTTTCACCACCAACACTATGACATTTCTTTGTTTTAATACCAACACTATGACATTACTTGTTTTGCCACCAACTCTATGACATTTGTTGTTTTGATACCAACACTATGACATTACTTGTTTTTGCCACCGACACTATGACATTTCTTGTTTTGATACCAAAACTATGACATTACTTGTTTTACCACCAACCAACACTATGACAGATCTTGTATGCCACCCAAAGCTATGACAGTTCTCGTATTGCACTAACACCTATTTCATTTCTTGTTTTTCCCCCCACCAACACTATGACTTTTCTTCCTTTCCCACCAACGCTTCATTTTCTTCATTTGCCACCAACATTGTAACGTTTCTTCTTTTTCTTTTGGGCCACCAACACTATGACGTTTTCTTCTTATGGGGCAAGCACTATGATATTTCTTCTCTTGGCAAACACTATGCCATTTTCTTCTTTTGCCACCAACGCCATGACGTTTTCTTCTTTTCTTCTTCTTTTCTCACCAATACTATGACATTTCTTCTTTTCTCATCAACACTGTGATGTTTCTTCTTTTTTTTTTTTCTAACCAACACTATGATGTTTCTTCATTTGCTACCAACACTATGGCGTTTCTACTTTTGCAACCCACAATGATATTTCTTCGTTCGCCACCAACGCTATGACGTGTCTTGTTTTTTCCACCAATATTCTGACGTTTCTTCTTTTGCTGCTGAGACTATGACTTTTCTTGCGTTGTCATCAACAGTGTGACGTTTCTTCTTTGGGGGCCAGCACTACTTTCGCCACCAACATTATGACGTTTTTTTTTTTTGCTACCAACACTATGACGTTTCTTG
>JADBJO010000313.1:785000-795000 GCA_016801955.1 Conus betulinus | reverse complement strand
ATCGGAGGGTTGATCGCAATATTGTCGCCACCCCCCCCCCCACCCATCCCCCCAAGCACCACCCCCCCCCCCCCCCCCCCCCCACCCCCACACACACACACACACACAACTTCCTTCCCCCGTACCCGCGTCTGTCATCCAGACTTGCGCATACGCCCTCTCTCTCTCTCTCTCTCTCTCTCTCTCTCTCTCTCTCTCTCTCTCTCTCTCTCTCTCTCTTCTCTCTCCCTCTCTCTCTCTCTGTCTCTCTGTCTCTCTCCCCCCCTCTCTCTCTCCCTCTCTCTCTCTCTCATTCCCCCCCCCCTCTCTCTCCCCCCCCCCCCCCCCCTCCTCTCTCTCTCTCTTTGTGGCCAAAATGTCAACTGGTCAACTGGGGATGGATTGGGGGGCCTGTAGGGAGGGGCGAGTCTGGGGGAAAGGGGAGGATCCCAGTGTATTTTAAGTATGGTCCTTGTTCTGAACCAAAGTTGTTGTTTTTTTTTTTTTTTTGTGCTGTGCGCCCGTGCATGCGAGATCAACTGAATTTAAAAGCCGGAATAAAGTTCCAGGCGCCGTCAGTTAAGCACCCTCATAATGACAATGTCCCGTTCCTTCCAGATGTTCTTGAGTACCGCAGCAGCAGAATATGATGAGCTTAAGTCTTAACTGACCCCAATAATCCCACTTCGACTCTGAGCAAAATATGTCATGCGTCTTTCTTTTGGAAATCACTTTTAGATGAACTCAAAATGTGTTCGCCAAAATCAATAAGGGAAAAGAAATACTCTGAATCTTTACAATACTGATCGTGACTCTGTCGTTTTGAAATGAGTCGGAAAAAAAAAAATATCTAGAATTACTTTCAGCGTTAATTTTCAGGTACCCAGGCGGCCCACACTATCTGTGAACCGGGCCACCCTCACTTCACCCCCACCCCCCCTTGCCCCTGTGAGGGCCTGGAGCACTCCATGTCACTGGCTGTCGAGGATCTGGTGGGCCTTCACGACTGGCTTGCCCAAGCTGAAATAGAGGAGCCCCTGCGACTATCTACCAGGCTGAGAAAGCTGCCCCGTATACACATTTGCCGGCAGGGGAAATGGGTGGAAACTGGGCCACTCCAGCGTGCAAGCAAGTGCCAAGATTTCTTTCGTCGACAGTAATTAATAAATAAATGAAATAATAAATAAATAAATGAAGAAATAAACTAAATGAAAACTGAACTTGGAGAAATACCCTTTGTGAACCTTTATGGCAGATAAAGACTTTTTTTTACAGATGACGATGGAGTGTGTGAGCTCCAATATGGCACACAAACGATTAACGCATGAAAGGAGATGGCTTGATAATGTAAAGGAGCGTTTGCACTTATATTTTGAGAAGTTTGCATCCTTAACGGCAAGATCTTCTATTCTTGTTGACAGCCAAGGCTGCAGCAAATTCTCACTGAACGTGGTTCTCACACGGGAAAGGAGCTACTTTTCCCCTGGTCGAGTTTGAAGCCAGCGTTAAAAACAGTAGTTTAGAGGGATCGTCGTCCAGTGAAAACTTTATGGAATGTTTCCTATTGTATTCCTGTTTCGAGTAGATGATAAACCAACTAGAAGAAAGGGACAAAAGACGAAAATACTAGTCTTTTGACGCTTATAAATAAGGTAGCCATTGTCTTCGGTGTGCAACATCTTTACTTGTTTAAAGCCAAAATGACTCTGAGGTTACAATGTTTTCACTTTATATTGTGAATGGAGAAGACGTTAGATAGGAAAAGGAGATGAAGTATGACCTTGAAATAAGCAGTTTCACACGAATGAGACTGGATTTTGACAATAACGATAAATCACACCCTGGGTATGACAAAACAAGCACATAGCAGTATGGAGAACAGCATAAAAAAAGTTCAAGTTGTCTGTAAATAGAATACAAAGCCCAATGTGTGAGTAAAAAGACCTGTGAGTTGTTAAAAAAGAAATATTATTTTATGAAATATGATTTTACTTCATCAAAATAAGTAATGTGTGTAATGGAGAGAAAAAGAGGTCAAAGGGACCTTTCAGAAGAAACTTGTCTCAGAATACAGAGCAAACTCAAAATGTTTCTGCATGATGTCAAATCTTAAACAAAAATGAGTGCAGGAGTTAGTCTCCTGTTAACATAATCTGGAAATATAGTTGCGGCTGTAAAAGACAAAGCAGACAAACTAAATGAATTACTCTTTGGTTAGTCCCCAAGAGAAGGTATTACAAATATGTCAACACTTGCTTCGTTTTCCAGATAAAATGATGATCTATTCAATGATTTTAATGTAACACCCAGCATGGCTAAAACGAAATTTGGAATTTTGAATCCCAGCAAGGTATAGGACACAGATTGTGTCCCATTTAGAATATAAAAAGAGCTTAGAGAAAAGCTTTCTTAACTACTGAATATCCTTTCAATGAATCAACTTAACAGGGAATTATTTCGATAAACAGGAAGACGGCAATAGCGATTCCAGTTTTTAAAAGAGGTTCTTGAACTCACCAAGGGAATTATACGCAGAGATGCCATTACTGATCACGTGATTGAAAAACAGATTGCATGCCAAGTGTCAGCATTGTTTCCACAGCAATATATCTTGCGTAACGCAATTCTTAGAGTTATGGAAGATTCTGGCAGGCTTATCGGTGACGTTTATACTGATCTGCAATATTTGGACTCTAAAAGACGTTCGATTCAGTTTCCGTGAAAGACTTTTGTTAGGATTGAAATATTACGGTGTTATATGTCTAATTGTCGAGTGGACAAATGATTTTTAAAAAGATCGAACTTAAAAAGTAAATGCTGCCAAATTACTGTCTGAAAATGCTTGGGTTTCAAGCCGAATTCCACAAAGTAGTGTCCTTGGTCCAGTATCGTTTACAGTATTTAAACATGACCTGCTACAGTCCGTGAATTCACTTGCAATCAATTCCTTTGCAGACGACGCTAAAATATATAATTTATCCCGCAAGCAGAAATTGCTTCAAAAAGACATTGAGATCTTTGTAAAATGCTGAAACACCTGGAGTCTGGAGTTTAATACTTCAAAGAGTAAGATGCTTCACGCTGGTCTGAAAAGAAATCCAGAAAATGAGTGTGTTACGAAAACTGAATAGACACAAACAAAATCAATGAATCCGAAAAAAAAAAAGAAAAACATTTGTATAATTATTACTTTTGACAAGTGCTTGCCTTTCATTACACACATTCATAAGATCAACAAAGGTCATCAGAACATTGGTTAAATGAAGGGCACTTTCAAATCTTTTGATAAAGACACATTTTTTTAATGATAGGCCTATACAGCTCCTGGCGAGACGTTTCGTTCAGTATGATGTCCTAGACAAACACAGCAATCTGCTGCTGTTGAGAGTGCTCAAACATGTGCTGCCCTGTTGGTCTAGGACATCCGGGATAACGCAAACGAGGCTAGACTGAAATACTTCAAGATTTCCTTTCGTTTAAGGCAAGAAGGGTCAAAGGTGATCTTATCCATGCTTAAGAACATTTGTTATGTTAACAATGTGAGACCGGGGGCGACATAACCTACCAGCAGCCTACACTTCCCTTGTTCGGTCGCGTGACTCAAGTTCATCTCGAGATCACGTGCACCGAACCCAACTCACTCAGCGAGACATTCGGCGCTGACGAAGGCCTCTGGCTGGAGGCCGAAAGCTTCGGCAAACTATTCCTGTGTGAAAAGGTAAAAGACTGTGTTTAATCACGTTAACAATGTTGATAAAGTACGTTTTTGTTAATCTCCTTTGCACAATATAACCACGAAAGGTGTCGACAAAATGCAGCAACAACACTGTCTAACGATTACACGAAAATGTACGTTCAGTCACAGAGAGATATGCCTCTAGGGAGTTCACTAACTGATAACATAAAACGTGCGCCAGATGCAAAACATTTTCAAAACTTATTCACTATCACAAATATAGGCAATCACTAACGTTTACCAAAAAGCACTGGGCTTGCGTCGACCAAATTAAATGAAAGAATAACTGGGTGTATATTAAACCAAACGCTTGTATGACAAAATATCATCGCCCTTTACTCGAATCCGAGTCTGTGAGAGTTTTCTATTTTTATTTGCTTTTGCTTGTTTTGCTTGTTTTGTTTCGTTGCTGTGTTAAGGTAGCCGCAGTTTGTTCGTCTACCTTTTCGTTTTGTTTTGTTGTTGTTTTTGTGGTAACCGCTTTCAGTCTGTGGGGACTGTTAGTGTAACATCCTCTGTACGGCTGCCGTCGTTAATTTAATTAAAACCCGTTCCCTGCCTGAGACGAGTAACGCTCGTCGTGAAAACAGTAATCAAGCTGAACTGTCCTCCTCTCTCTCTCTCTCTCTCTCTCTCTCTCTCTCTCTCTCTCTCTCTCTCTCTCTCTCTCTCTCCTTCCAGGATAAATCTTTCTTTCTTTTTTTTTTGGATGTACTTAAAAGGTTTTCTCCTTCTGAAGTACTTTTGTTGTGGATAGCGTTGAGAGCAGTCTGTGGGCCTTCTATGATCAAAAAGTTTCAGGGGAGCTAGATTCGAAATTGGGGCCCTTAGACTGCGCTTGCATTAATTATTGTGAGTGAGGTTGTGGAGCATGAAGGTCTGCAAGTGTACGATATGTGATTTCAATATCTGCATGAGTCTTCTGTCTGTGTCGGAAGGTCGTGTCAGTGCCGTTTGTTTACAGACTTAAACTAACCTTTTCCAGTCTGCATACTCTTCTTCTGACAGATACTATTAGCACTCTGTGTCCTCTCTCTCTCTCTCTCTCTCTCTCTCTCTCTCTCTCTCTCTCTCTCTCTCTCTCTCTCTCTCTCGTGCGAGGAAACTCAGAGAGATGTGTGTGTGTGTGTGTGTGTGTACGCGTGTGTGTGTGCGCGCGCGCGAACCAACTTACACAACTTGCTTCACACGTGTTCTGTTCTACTGAAACTGCAGGCTTTGACATTTTCTCATCACAGATAATATTATATTATCCGTTATTCTAGATACAAAGCAAAAATAAAAAAGGTAAGGCATATTCAAGGATCAGATCTGTTCAGTTTTCCGTTAATCATTGCCCATTTCTGCCTTGCAGGTTTGTGGATCCAGTTTTCTGTGGCGTACGGACCGTTTTAACCTTCATGTTTGTACAGTTGTACAGACCTTCCTGTGCCCCCTGTCAGGACATCCGTCGTCTGCCACTGGGACGATCACTGCTAATAGCACTCTATGGGGAGGTCTTGGAGAGACGGTCCTGAACACACACAGACCTATAAGCCCATCGGACAAACTGATGTATCTGTTTGTCTGTGAGCAGATGTTGCTGCTTTCAGTGTAAGTATGGACTTACACTGTGGCCTGGTCGTTAGACTCGCTGTGCCGGTCTGGAAAGAAGAATCCAAACCAAGGATCCGCGATGAGCCAAACTTCAGATATGCTGACCATATCACCAATCAACTAGCATGCCGAACCATCAAGCCGCACATAGAACCATACGAAGATCTACTGACATCAGGTGAGAAAAGAAGACTAAGCTAGCATGGCCCTGTAACAAGATCCAATGGCCTTGCTAAAACAACCCCCCAGGGAACTGTTGAGGGTGGGGAGGACAGAAAGCAACAGACAGACAACAATGAAGATCTTACGGGGAAACTGTCTCATGTCTCTCCTCTCTGTATTTCTATGACCTGTTTGTCTCTGTGTTTCTGACCTGTCCTGTCTGTCAATCTCTATGTTTCTAAGACCTATCAGTCCATCTCTATGTATGCGTGATCTTTCAGTCCCTCTTTGTGTCTCTATGATCTGTCTGCCCGTCTCTATGTCGTTATGATCTATCTACCTCTTGTCTCTAAGACATATCTGCCAAATTCTGCCTCTCTATTACGTCTGTCCATCTCTATGACTGTACGTTCATCTCTGTGTCTCTATGAACTGTTGTGCATCTCTGTGTCTTTATGAACTGTTGTGATCTCTGTGTCTCTATGAACTGTTGTGCATCTCTGTGTCTCTATGACCTGTCTATCTATCTCGGTCTCTCTATGACCTGTCCTGCCATTTTCATGTCTCTATAACCTGTCTGTCCATCTCTATGTCCCTATGATATGTCTGTCCATTTCCATGTCTTTATGACATGTCTGTTCATATCTGACTCATGTTTCTCTATGTCTATGACCTGTCTGTCCATTTCTCGCGTCTGTGTACGTGTGTTTGCTTATGTCCGCGCGCGCGCGCGTGTGTGTGTGTGTGTGGTGTGTGTGTGCATTTATGCAATGCCACAAAGGAAGGGCGCAAGAGTTTTTGACGGTGACAACATGCAGGGAAAAGGCTTTGCTCAGATGCTAACAAGACTTACTCGTAAGGCTCTATCTTCCAGGACCAGACTGGCACTAGAATAAAACCGTCTGCAGCCTTTGGACGAATCCATCTTGTACCAATATTGCCGAAAACCATCATCCGCAGACATAGAACGAATCTTTTTTGTGCTAAAATTGTAGATACTATCATCTGCAGACGTAGCACGAATTTATTTGTTGTGCCAATACTGCAGATACATCATCTGCAGACGTAGAACGAATCTTTCTTCCTGTGCTAAAATTGCAGACGTAGGACGATCTTTCTTGATGTGCGAATTTAACTTGTGCCAATATTACCAATACCATCATCTGCATATGTGGCTAATCAACATGAATGTCTCCTTGTGAACGCTACATTTTCAACCCTGTCCTCTGGCCGTGCTTTGTGTGCATGCGCTCTACCTACAGTGCCATGAAAGCTGTTGATTCGGATGTCGTCATTGCATATGTATATATATCAAGAATACCACTAAAATGCCTAATAAAATTCTTAAAATGCTCGACCCCTTGGGGAGCAACATCTGTTAAAAATTCTATTTTTAACAGATATATATGTATATGTATATAATATATATATATATATATATATATATATTTTAAATATGATTAAAAAGAGATTAAAAAAACACCAACAAACTTGTTTCAAGCTCTCTGCTCTCTTCAGGGTGTTCATTTTGGGCACGCTACCGGTGTTATATATATTGTGTGTGTGTAAGCGTGAGTTCTGCATGTGTTTCACGCGGCCTGTATCTTTTTACAATTTTGATTTTTTGGGGGGTGCGTTCAGGGAGGGTGTGTTAAGGAATGGTGTGTTGACAAGAATTTCCATTTGTGCCTGCAATTGTTTATGATCTCAACTTTTGAATTCAGAGTTGCTAGATGAGGTTTGCATAATATCAGCCACTTTTCTGTAGAACATAGGTTGCATTTTTTAGAGATATTGTTGTATGGTGCTGCTCTTTTTATAATTTTTCCATGATATATTTTAGTCTATTTTTTATCTTTAAGTTTCCAAATGTGTTTGCTTAGTTCTGTTTGGTTTTTTATTTTTTCATTTTTGAATGGACTGTTTATTTTGCATATCTAGTTTTGAAATGGTTTGCAGTAATCCCTATGTATGTTTCTTTGTCACTATCAGTTGTTACTGTGGCTTGGTATACAATATTATTGTAAAGGCATTTATTATTCAGGGGGCATTGATCTTTTTTAGTGCAGTTACAAGATGTCCTTTTGTTACCCTTTTTGGCTGTGTTGCCTTTAGTTTTGTTAGATGAGTCAATTATGTTTTTGAGGTTGGGCATACATGAATATGATAGCTTGACGGTGTTTTTTTATTGAATATTTTAGATAGTACATGTTCTTTTGAAATGATGTTATAAGAATTTTAAAGAATTCTTTTCCTACATTAGTCTTTATTCTTCCATCATATGGGGGATTATACCATATGATCTTCCTTTTCCTGTTTTTCTTATTACTGTTCATGTTATTATCTGGGTTGTATTGTAGTTTGTAGTTGTAGCCACTTTTTTTCAGTGCCTCTTGGTATTCAACTGCTGCACTGTTGAATACTTTTCTCGTTGCATGACAGGTTAGATAGTCTTTTGTTTATGCCATTGGGTATGGTTTTTAGGATAGAAGTGGATGGTTACTTTTGATGTCTACGTAGATGGGTATATCATTAGGTTTTTTATATGTTTGTATACATGGTCATTAAGGTCTAATGTTATGTCTAGGTAGTTTACTACCTTCTTGTTGGCTTCTACTGTGATTTTTAAGTTATGGCTTTGGAAGATTTTGCAAAGTTCTTTTTTCTTATTTTTCAATGGTTTTTGTTTATTGTTCCTTAACACACCCTCCCTGAACGCACCCCCCCAAAAATCAAAATTGTAAAAAGATACAGGCCGCGTGAAACACATGCAGAACTCACGCTAGCGTTTTTAGAGTTCTTGCTGGCTCTCTAGTTTTATTTGTGATATATATATATATATATATATATATATATATATATATATATATATATATATATATATATATGTCTGTGTGTGTGTGTGTGTGTGTCTGTGTGTGTGTGTGTGTGTGGTTTTTGGTCACACGCTACGAAAACCTCCCATCAACATCACAAGACAATGGGAACCCACAAGGGAAAAGAAAGGTTGGACGACCTGGACAGACTTGGCACATGGACTCCGACATGAAGACCTCCGGAATCTCATGGGCCCAGGTGATGAGGTCAGTCAGCCCAGAACCCAATCCACTGAAGAGTGTTGCCTCAGCCCTGTGTTCCCCTGGGAAGTCAAAGGATGAAGGATTGAAGTCATTGAAGTCATCGCAAGGCTACTGAGCAAAACTTTGAGTGAACACAGACGTGAGCCCTAAGACAATGACGCTGAATACCGACTCAGATATACCTTTGCTGTTTTCGGTGCTGTAACATCCCGCGCGCTCAGTTGTAGTTACACCACTATGACAGAACTTGTAGGGGTCACGATGTCCCTGTCACACACTTCTTCTCCCATCCTGCTCCTGCTTCTTCTCTTCTTCTTCTTCTTCTTCTTCTCTCATGCCCAGTGAGAGGACCCAGTGTCTAGATGCTCGTTGTGACTCCATCGTGTACACCCAGGTGTGACACGTCACATGAGAGCGGTAGTCCATTACGGCTTCCAGTTATTCACCAATGTGTTTCGTGTCACGCTGCATCGACAGTCCATCGTGGCTTCCTGCTGTGCACCCAGGTGTGTCATGTGTCGCATTACATCAGCAGTCCATTGTGGCTCCCTCCTATACACCCGGTGTGTCATGTGTCGCATTACATCAGCAGTCCATTGTGGCTCCCTCCTATACACCCGGGTGTGTCATGTGTCACATAACACCAGCAGTCCATTGTGGCTCCCTCCTATACACCCAGGTGTGTCATGTGTCACATAACACCAGCAGTCCATTGTGGCTCCCTCCTATACACCCAGGTGTGTCATGTGTCACATAACACCAGCAGTCCATTGTGGCTCCCTCCTATACACCCGGGTGTGTCATGTGTCACATAACACCAGCAGTCCGTTGTGGCTCCCTCCTATACACCCGGGTGTGTCATGTGTCACATAACACCAGCAGTCCATCTTGACTCTATCTTACACACCCAGATGTGTCATGTGTCATATAACATCAACAGTCCAGTTTGGCTCTCTCTATTATACACCCATGTGTCAGAGCAGTCTATCGTGGTTCTCTCCTTTACACCCAGGTGTGTTATGTGTCTTAACACAAGCCCGTCCATCATAGCTCTCTCCTTTACACCCAGTGTGTTATGCGTCACTAAACACTAGAAGTCCATCATAGCTCTCTCCTTTACACCCAGGTGTGTTATGCGTCACTTAACACAAGCCGTCCATTATGACTCTCTCCTTTACACCCAGCGTATCACGCTTATTCAGGATGTATGGGAGTACGTTTATATGCTTTGCATCTTTTTTTTTTTTTTTTTTATATATCACACCTGGTGTATACGAGGGTGTGATGATGGACTGTTGGTGCTATCTGTATAGGAGGGAGTGATAATTATAGGAGGGAGTGATAATCATAGGAGGGAGTGATAATGGACTGTTGGTGCTATGTGAAATATCACACCTGGGGGTTTAGGAGGGAGTGTTAATAGACTGACAGTACTATGCGATGTATC
>JADBJO010000313.1:770000-772500 GCA_016801955.1 Conus betulinus | reverse complement strand
TGTCATGTAGTGTCAGACCGAAAATGGAAATCCGTTAGCATCATCTTAATCATCCTCATTCTCATCGATCAGCATTAAAATAAAATGTCTCAAATTCTGTGGCCCTTCATGCCCTGCTCTCATGGTGACCTCAAATTTCGATATCCTCTCCACGTCTGTGGGCTTGGTTTGGTTCCGTCGGGGTCACCGGTATCGGCGAGTCCATGGGGGCTGTCGTTGGACGAACGTGGTGGCGCCCTCCGGAGGGAGAGCTCACTCACGCCGGCTCCGCGACTAAGCAATTATTGTCATCAGTAGGGGGGCTTAGCAGGTGGTGTCCTGCGTATGTTAGATCAGAGGCAGAGGCGCCACTGAACACCACCGAAGTGACTCGGCGGCGGCAGTGCAGTGTCTCCTTCGGTGGGGTTGCCTCTTGACGGCTTGACACTGACTTCCTCCCTGTGGGTTGCCGGTGCGGGGCTGCGGCGGGCCCCGACCGGGCTGTGGACGGGGTGTCGGAATGAGCGGCGTGGGTGCACTGCCTCTGAGGTTGTGGCGCAGATGTTGAGACAGCATAAAAAAAAAAAAAAAGGAAAGAAAAAAGAATCCCCTTCACTAGCGTGGGTTACTCACCATTTCCGGATACCGTATAGTCATGAGTGTGCCAAGAGAACATCGTTCAGTTAGCTGGGATGCACTCAAGTACCAAATTTTTACCACCGGCCACCGTGGCGAAAGTGGTTAGTGCCACGGACTCCGGCTAGGAGGTCGTTGGTTCGATACCCGTCATAACCATGCTGGATTTTTGTTGTTGTTGTTTTGTTTTCTTTTTTTTTTGTTTTTTGTTTTTGTGTTTTTCCTCGATCGCCTCCTATCCAGAGTTGAGTTTGTTACGGGCTCAGTTGGGACGACTGGGATTACACAGTCGAGCTTCATCCACTAAATGAGTGCGCCCTCTGCGAGTGTTGTTCAAATTTCCTGATCGACACGGCAGATGAGGAGTTAATTTACAAACAATAGTGAAACAACACGCAGAACAACGATATTCATGCGAAAAAGGGTAAAAGATACCACGAAACAAGTCAGAAGATAAATTTACAAACAGTTGTGAAACACACTTGTGACAAATTTCACTGAAGCTTTATCTAGACCGCTGAAGGTTTCTTAGCGTTCTCAAGTAATATTTGCCACATAGGTAGGCCTGCAATAAAGTGTGTGTGTGTGTGTGTGTGTGTGTGTGGTGTGTGGTGTGTGTGTGTGTGTGTGTGTGTGTGTGTGTGTACGCTCGCGCGCACATACGCACGCGCGCAATACGCACGCGCTCACGTTTAGAAAATCGTTTAGAAATGGTGGCGAGCAGCGTGATTTTGAACTATTTACAGTGTGTTTGTGTTTTGTGTATTTACGTCGTCTTTCGTCTTGTGATTCGTTTGTCTACGTCGTTCGGTGGAAGTATCTGAACCACATTTTAAGATTTATTTACAGTGTGTCAAAAAGAAATTTGAACAGTCAGTGTGTGTGGGGGAGGGGGGGGGGGGTAGGGGGGAGGGAGGGGTGGGGGGAGGGTGGTGTATGAGCGTACAAGATAGCGTTTGCACGCATATGTATGTGTATGTGTGTGAGTGTGTGTGTTGGGAGGGGGGGGGGGGTGTTGAACGCGCGTACATACGCCTGCTTGCTTCTCTCTCTCTCTCTCCTCTCTCTCTCTCTCTCTCTCTCTCTCGCGGAGGGGTGTCTCTCTCTGTCTCTCTCTCTCTGTGTGTGTGTGTGTGTGTGTGTGGTGTGTGTGTGTGGTGGTGTGTGGTGTGTGCGTGTTCGTTTCCGTTCGGTGGATATTTGATTGCTGCCTTGCATGTCTGTATGTCTGAACAACTTGTGCGTTTTCAATTGTCTCTAGGGGACCTCAAAAAAAAAAAAAAAAAAAAAAAAACCTACAAGGAAGCTGTCCTGGTAATTGTACACATCTGGTTACCCGAACTATCCTACGTTTATATTTTCAATCGCTAATGGCTCTCGCAATTCATCAACACTTCAGTCTTGTCATCCTTTTCCTGCAAGATCATTCAATCAACACAAAAGCATTGTCATCATCATCACGTATTGCCAGACCCCCACCGACACATCACTATCAACACTGTCCTCAACTTCCCTGTATGTGTGCGTGTGTCATCAACTGAATACAGTACGGTTGAATGATGCATCTGTGTGTGTGTGTGTGTGTGGTGTGTGTGTGTGTGTGTGTGTGTGTGTGTGTGTGCGTGTGTGTGTGTGTGTGTGTGCGTGTGTGTGTGTGTGTGTGTGTGTGTGTGTGTGCGCGCGCGTGTGTGTGTGTGTGAGTGTGTCTGCGTGCTCGCGCGCGCCCGCCCGTGTGTGTGTGTGTGTGTGTGTGTGTGTGTGTGTGTGTGTGTGTGTGTGTGTGTGTGTGTGTGTGTGTTGAAATTTTTTCAGCCATCATCAAGATGTGCGTCCTTCTCCCCTCCCCCCTGCCCCCAGCCCCAGTCCCCATCCTATCCCTCCACGC
>JADBJO010000313.1:575000-760000 GCA_016801955.1 Conus betulinus | reverse complement strand
TCATTCGTTTTACAAGCATTATTCGGTTTAGATAACGTCTGTTCGGTAAACGTCCGTCTTTAACCACCCCAACAGATACGTGATAGGTAAAAACATGTGTGGCGTGGAATAGACGTCTTAAAGTTCGACTCGTTCAGTCTCAAGTGAAAGCTTATTTCTTCCATCAACAGAGGTTTACTCTTTTAGCGCAAGTGTGGTATTCTTTCTACAGCCAGGCGCGGCGCCAATGCTTCATTTCTGCACCGTCTTAAAGGAGGCTACATCAGAAATGAAAGCTCTTTAGTGTGGGAAGAAGAGAAACCATTTACTAGGTTTTCTAAATTACCTTTGCTCTGTTTAAGTTTACGTAGAAGAGTCAGAAAATGGCTTTAGAAATGAGGAGCTTACAAGCTTTCAAAGGGGGACTGTCAAATGAAAAGGCGCTGGGACAATCTGGGATTCTGTAACGGCTGTCGTCGAAAAGGATAAAGCTGAAAATTTGTTTCAGAGAGGTAGAGAGACGGAAACGCACACAAATGACCCTTAATGTTCTGGCAGGCCCGTTGAAACCTTTAAAATTCATGTCGACAAATTCTTACACCTGGAGACAAGGTGGTGGTCTTCTTTTTTCATGTGTTTCACAGTGTCAATCCAGCCTGAAAAAAACCCAACGTGTTGTCGTCATCTCTGAACTTGACCTGCCGTCTGTGCCGGCTCAGGTCGTTGAGATTGGGGGAATTCCAGATACCGACGTAGAATCCTTTGAGGCACGGAGTCCAATGTCGCAGCACGGTACCAGAACCTCCCTAGAGGATTGCCATCTGCGTTACGTGTGGCTGACTTTATCGTTCTGTGATGCGTGATGCTGCGGTCAAGGTCTCGTACATGACGTGTTTCTGGCACCACATTCCAACAGTCACACCCTCTCCCCTTTGCGCCCTAAAAGAAGTTGACATGAACTCAACAGAGATGTGAGACTCCGAGACGATCTTCTTTTGTTTAATGGTAGACGTGTAGAATGAAGACGGTGTTGATGGTGTTGTGGCGGTCCGTTTTGAGTGCAGACAGCACCACAAGACTCCAGTAAACGCGCTCTTTCTTATATAATATGTCACCCTTGCCCAGGAGGTCGAGATAAACAGTGCTGTTCAGTCAGTTAGCGAGGTCCACATCAGCGTGCTTTTTCACAGAGTGATTCGGGATCACAACGACAATGATGATCATCTATAGATGATGACGAAATTAGGATGATTGTTAAGTGGACAGCCTTCGGATGATTGTGTGCCGCTGCTTCTGTTGCTGATAATGATTAAGAGTACAGGGAATCTTCCCTAGGCCAAACATGATGATGGGATGTGATCTCATCCGTGTCATTTGTTTGCTCGACTGTCGTTCATGAAGATATAATGACGACGGCGATTCTCTCTCTCTCTCTCTCTCTCTCTCTCTCTCTCTCTCTCTCTCTCTCTCTCTCTCTCTCTCTCTCTCTCTCTCTCTTTGTTCTCCTCTTGGGCGAGGGCTGGATGTAAAAAAGAATGAACTTGCTTATCTGTTACCCTCGAAAATAAAAAAAAAATTGTCTTGCCTTCTCTCTCTCTCTCTCTCTCTCTCTCTCTCTCTCTCTCTCTCTCTCTCTCTCTCTCTCTCTCTCTCTGTCACAAAAACAACAGCGTTATGTATCTGTTTCTCACTTCCTTAAAAACTCTTGCTTTATGAATAAGAATGCTGAATATGAATATGTGCTGGTGTACTTCAACATGACTGCCACGTGAGCTACTCGCTGTTCATTCCTCCTCACGCTATGCTGATGATATCATTTTGGCGACTAATTCTTCTTTCAGCGTCAGAATATTATACATTTTCGTGTGTGTGTGTGTGTGTGTGTGTGTGTGTGTGTGTGTGTGCGCGCGCGCGCGCGCGCGCGCTCTGTAATGCTAATGTGAGTCATCGCGGTTCTCGTCATGATTAGTTTCATGCTGTGTAATACTGTTCTGTATTAATATCCTTTGTCCCTGGAGTGACAAATTAAGATAAGAGAAAGCATTTTCTTGCTTATCTGTTACCCTTGGAATTAAATGTTATAACATCCCCCCCCCCCCCCCCCCCCCCCCCCCCACTGTCCTCTGTCTGTCTCTCTCTCTCTCTCTCTCTCTCTCTCTCTCTCCCCCCCCCCCTCCCCTCTCTCTCTCTCTCTCTCTCTCTCTCTCTCTGAGACAGATCCTGGCGTGGCTGGACATTACCAATCTGACGGTGGCGTTGCCCACGTTTCTGGCCATCACGGTGAATGCTGACCTGCCGGCCTTCTTGCCCCTCTGTCGGCTGACCTCCTTCGTCCTTTTCTTCACCGCCATCACCTCCGGCATCGTCCTCGTCATCATCGCCGCCAACCGATTCCGAAAACTCTGCCACGCTTCCAAGGCACAGGTGGGTAGAGATAAGAGGCCGGAGAGGTAAGCAGGCGGAGAGATTAAGTGGGAGGAAAAGGCGTGGTTTGGTGGTCTGAGAGCAAAGCAGCTTCATAAGTCCTAAATTACTGCTGTCTGGCGAATCGATAATCACCCCAGTGTGAAAATATCAATTTGTGGGTACACATAATAGTCATAATGGTTGATTTCTTTATCACGGCTTGCCAGAGTCATCAGATTGTTTTCTGTCTTTTGACTCATTATCTCTTGACTCATAAGAATAAATGTTGCCACGTCATAATAGCTGTTTTCTTAAACTGATAATGGACTAGTTTGGCGTCATAATCAGTGTTCTCGCTGCCATAATTACTGTTTTTGAAATTATGATAGATGTTATGGCCATTTTCTTGATGACAGTTATTATTTAAAACAAAAAAAACCCCAGTAATTATGGAATCAAGAAGCTAATATTACTTTAAACCCCAAAAAGCAGTAATTATGGAGTCAAGAAGCTAATGTAGCAGCATACTTATCGAAGCATACAATCTGTATAGGCGCACTACTGTGGATATATAATGCTTTTTTAAACCCATACCTATGGGCACATGTTACTTTCACAAGCCCATACGTACGGGAACTGACTGCCTTTGTTAGTTCCTACCTATGTAAACATACTACTTTTTGTAAGTCCATCTATACCTGTGGCAGCATGTACTTTCATAAGCCCATACCTGTGAAAAGATGTTACCTCCATAAGTCTATACCTATGGGGATGCGTTTCTTCCATGATACCATACCTATGGAAGCACACTCCCTTCAGAAGACCATACCAATAGGATCACACTGCCTTCATAAGACCATACCTATGGGAACATACTACGTTCATAAGACCATATCTATGGGAACAAACAATCCTCATAAATCCACATCTTCAGGAACATACAACGTTCATGTGACCACACCTGCAGGAACACGCTACCTTCGTAAGACCATACCTATTGGACCATACTCCCTTCATAACACCATACCTATGGGAACATACTACCTTCATAAGACGATACCTATTGGAACATACTACCTTCATAACACCATGCCTATGGGAACAAGCTACCTCATCATAAGACCATACCTATTGGACCATACTCCCTTCATAACACCATACCTATGGGAATATACTACCTTCATAAGACGATACCTATGGGAACATACTACCTTCATAACACCATGCCTATGGGAACAAGCTACTTTCATAAGACCACACCTATGGAAACATACTACCTTCATAACATCATACCTATGGGAACATACTACCTTCATAGCATCATACCTATGGGAACATACTACCTTCATAAGACCATACCCATGGGAACAAGCTACCTTCATAAGACCATACCTATGGGAACATACTACCTTCATAAGACCATACCTATGGGAACATACTACCTTCTTCATAACACCATACCTATGGGAACATACTACCTTCATAAGACCATACCTATGAGAACATACTACCTTCATAAGACCATATCTATGGGAACACGCTACCTTGATAAGACCATACTTATGGGAACATACTACCTTCATAATACCATACCTATGAGAACATACTACCTTCATAAGAGCATACCTTTGGGAACACACTACCTTCATAAGACCTTACCTATGGTTCACACCAAGTAGGAGTAAGGGTCATGTATGGACAGGTAAGTTGAGAAAAACGTCATAGTTCTTTTTTCCCCAGTCATCATAAATAGGAAGAGCTCTAATTGGTGCATGAAATGAGTTGGGTTCTCATTGTCTTTTTAGAAACGTTCTCCACACAAAACAGTCATACGCATTTGACATATCCACCCGACAGGTGACACTGCCGTTGGCCAAGAAGCTGACGGTAGGGGGCGTGGTGATCGGGGCTGCCATCAGCTTTCTGGGGGTGTGGGTGTTCGGCAGACACACGGCACCCTTTAAGGGAGACGAGGGCCCTGTCAACATCTCCTGCTGCTTCATTCAAGACCAGGTGGGGATTATCGAAGGATGATGATGATGATGATGATGATGATGATGATGATGATGATAAAGGCGTCATTAGCTAGTCAACATTAGTTATGAATCGATACGGTGTGAGGTTATCTATTGATTCTTTGATCACATGACGGTTTGCGTGTTCTTGGCAGCAATTTCTTCTCCTTCTGGTGACATTTTTAAAATGTGACCATTTTCATCTTACCACTAAGGTGGCCAAGCACAATCCGACTTCGGGGGGTAAGAACACGATTCCATTGTTCCTGTTCTCTCCCTGTTATACCCACTCCACCGTAACGCCCCAACCGTAACGCCCCCCCCCCCCCCCCCCCCCCCCCCCCCCTCATTCCCTGCCACCTCCTTCCTGTGTCATCTCCCTCCACTGGCCAGCTTTTTTGCATCTTGACTCCCACCTCCTCCCGAGTCCTCTTCTACCACCTTCCCGTTCCCCCCCCCCCCCCCCCCCCGGCCCTCTTCGACTGTTAAATTTTTTTTTTGCATGTCACGACAATTCTTGTGTGCCTTTACTGAGAATAGATATATACATTGATCAATTTCAATCTTGTTATCATAAAATCCACAAAACAGATTATCGATTGAATAAATACCAACTCAGTTTGCAAACCATCGGATTGTAAGAAGGAAATAAATGAGTAAAGTTGATGCTCCTACTTTTTGTACCACAACGCTTTCCAGCCAATGACGTTCTACGGCGTCAAACCTGGCCAGAGGGTGCAGAGCTACAGATGGGCCTTTCGGGCAGCCATCAAAACCTCGAGAAGACTGTGGGATTCATCGTGACGACAGGATTAAAGATCTGACGCTGCTAATAAAATCGACCGCAGAAGAAGAAAGAAGAAGAAGAAGAAGAAGGAGGAGGAGAAGAAGTTGGAAAGGCGGAACAGAGCACAAGGACAAATCTGTTGAATTTGAGGGCGGATCCAGGACCCGTTCAACCTTGGCGGAAGTCTGCGCTCCCCTGGTGCCTTTACAGTTTTCTATCTGCCCGTTGCGTTTCTCTCTCTCTCTCTCTCTCTCTCTCTCTCTCTCTCTCTCTCTGTGTGTGTGTGTGTGTGTGTGTGTGTGTGTGTGTGTGTGTGTGTGTGTGTGTGTGTTCATGTAGAATCATGAATTTCTGAAGACACTTTAACTAGGATTCCGTGGCACCCAGGTGGCGCTGCCCCTGCTGCTGACTGCTGACGCTGGCGGCGGTGCTGGGGGTGACGTTCAGTGCCGTGACTGGCAGTCTGGTGCTGCTGTACGGCTACACCATCAAGGCCCTGCGTCAGCATGATCAACGGATCGAGAACATGGGCCGCCGGCCCTCCGTCTTCTCCAACACCTCCAAGAAAGTCTCCACGTGAGTAGTGCAGCGGTTACATAGTGACTGGAGATTGATCTCTGATTTAGAGGGAGAGAGAGAGAGAGAGAGAGAGAGAGAGAGAGAGAGAGAGAGAGAGAGAGTGAGTGTGTCTGTGTGTGTGTGTTTGTGTGTGTGTGCCTCCTTCACGCAGGCACAAAACGCATAGCCTCATGCCAATAAGTTGTAGATGTAATGTTCCCGGGCGGAAAGAGAATGTCGGATGAGGTGCTCTGTTCTTCGCGCCACGGGGATTTCTAAAGGGATGGAGAAGGGATAGAAGGGAAAAGAAAGGAAAAAGGGGAGAGGAGGAGGGATAAGGTAAAAAAAAAAAAAAAAAAAAGAACATTAGAATGTACATATTATATCCATCGCCGACAGCAAAGGGAACCTTTGATGTGAACAGAACTATTTGTTTACACCCGTCTGAAGTTTTTTTTTTTCAGTCCCATTTCCTCTCTCCTCCCCCACCTCCTCCCACTCCCTATGCCCCTATCCTTTTGAAATCCCTGTTGTTTTCAAAGAAAGACTTTCTTTTAAAATTCGCACTTTCTAATCTCCATTAATTTCCATTGTTGGTTCATCTGTTTTTTTCTTTCTTTCTTTCTTTTTTTTTTTTTCCTAATAAAGATCAACAAGTTCAGACTCGTTACTTCACATGTTTGAACATTCATCTGGAGAATCAGCTTTTCAAATTTTATTTTCGTGTGTAAACTTCCGCCTGCAGTCCAGTCCATATATACCTTGAAATCTACACACACACACACACACACACACACACACACACACACCCCCCTCTCCCCGCTCACAATCCGCCCCTTAAAATTCATGGTTTGCTTCCAGGAAGCACACGTGGGTCTTCATAGCCGTCACCGTCATCTTCTTCGTCACCTACGCTCCCTACATGACCATGGTGGTCCTGCTCATAGCCGACCCCTCCATCGAGAGTACCATGGGCCCAGTGGCCAAGGCGTTCTTCGACCTGGCCAAATTGTGCCCCTTGCTGAGCAACATGTCCAACCCCATCGTCTACAGCTTCACGTCGGAGAAGTTCCGAGCCGAGTGCCGCAAGGTCTTCAAGCTGAGGCCGTGCATGAGGGTGCTCAACATCCAGCGGAAGGGCTCCGTCACCACCAGTGTGGAAATGTCTCAGTCAGAGGATACTTGAGAGAGGGGGAGAGAGGAAAGGGGAGGAGACGGGAGGAAGGCGGAGAGGGAGGAGGCAGGAAAGAACGGCGTGAAGGGATGGGAGAATTTTGGATTTGGGTGGTGTCAATTCTAGGCTTTTTTTTTGCCCATTTACAAAAGTGTGTGTGAACATAAGTATAAAAGACTTTTAAAAAAAAGAAAGAAAAGAGAAAACTAAAGGAAACCCTTATTGTACAATTCACAGTAGGGGTCACTGCAAACAGTGTTAACATTCTCACAATATAGCTGTTTCTCTAATGTTAAAATTCATTATATCAAGTAACGAAGATCGTCTTTAATATTTACGCGCAGTGGATTGATCATGAGCAATCCAAAAGCAGGGAGGAAAAAAGTATCCCATCTTTCAACAGTTCCCAGTGTTAAATGATGGACTGCTACTGATGTAGTCGCAAAAATTCAGAATCTTAATAATTATCATGTACAGTTCTGTTTATTTAAAAAAAAAAAAACCGGACTGCAATGTAGTCACAAAATTTCAAAATTATAATCGTTATCATTTACAGCTCTGTAGGAAACAGGGACTGCAATGTAGTCACAAATTCTAACCGTTATCATTTACAGCTCTGTAGGAAACAGGGACTGCAATGTAGTCACAAATTTCAAAATTATAACCGTTATCATTTACAGGTCTGTAAGAAACAGGGACTGCAATGTAGTCACAAATTTCCAAATTCTAACCGTTAATATTTACAGGTCTATAAGAAACAGGGACTGCAATGTAGTCACAAATTTCAAGGGCTTGACCAGCCGCCATGGCGCAGTGATGAGCACAGCAGGTTCTTGGCCGTTTCTACCCTGACCACGTTCTACCAAGAATTGAGTTCGTTATGCTCTCAGCTGAGAAGACTGGAACCATGCAGTCAAGTTTCATCCTCTTAATGGATGCGTCTCTGAGAGTGTTGCTCGGGTTCCCTGACCAACACTGCCCGTGCTGTATCCCCCAGGCCCGGTTGACGATGGGATATAGAATTATCATGAAAGTCAGCGTGAAGAGCAGCCGCGTCCTCCGGTCTCATCATCTCCATCATTATGTTTCTCATCAGCACACACACAAAGTGTCAAATTCTGTGGCCCTTCAAGCGCTGCTCTCATGCTGGCCTCAGTTTGATATGCTTTCTATATCTAGCGTTTGATGAGAGTTTGTGTTGAGGTTGCTAGTACTGGCAAGTGCATGGGGACTGTCCATACCCCTGGACTTGGTGGTACCCTTCAGGAGGGACGCTCAACTGGCTTCGCAACTAGGCAGTTATTCTTGTCAACAAGGAGCTTGGTATGTGGTGTCCTTTGGATATTTAAGTCTCCAGTGAACACCAAAGTGACTCGGTGGAAATGCAGCATCTTGTCTAATTGGTAGCTGGGACCATAGCAGGACAAGCCAGCGCGTGACAGCGTGTGAGCAGTGTTGGGGTAATGCCACTGAAAAAGCACATGAGATGAGACAGAAAAAAAAACAAAACCAAATCAAACGTTTGATCATAATACTAATCAATTCAGTAAACTGTGATGGACGGCAATGTAGTGACAAATTTCAAATGTCTACCAATGTTGCAGCTCATATATTTTGCAGTTATTCTGTTGAAATGTCAAATCTTTTATTATTGTGGACAGAGAGGGAGGGAGAGAGAGAGAGAGAGAAAAGAGAGAGATAAAGAGGAGAGAGAGAGAGAAAGGAGAGAGAGAGAATGATTTTGGGTGCTAAACCTTAGACACAACAGAAGCTTCATCTTCATCACTGCGGGTGTCTCACTTTGTGGAGAATTGAGAGTAAAGCACATGCGTAGAGGAGTGGACAGAAAAGGGGAGTGTAAAGCAGGAAAAAGAGTGAAGAAAGGGGATACACGTGGGGGGAGAGGACTGGGGGGAAAAAAAAGAATTGTCATTAATTCTTGTTACCATTGCATGGAACAGTTTGTAAGCATGTGTGTGTGTGTGTGTGTGCGTGTGTGTGTGTGTGTGTGTGTGTGCGTGTGTGCGCGCAAGGAAAAGAGACAATTTGTGATAAATTGTATTAGTGTGTGCACACGCACATGCTTTCGAATGTGTACATTTCAATTTGCATGAGAGTGTATGATTCAGTGCATATGTTTGCTTTTCATGCTTAGACCCACAATCTTCATATGATGATCAAAGGGTTCCATGCATTAATACTCTCTGACTGAGCACTTTTTCTTTAATCTTTAGGCATTAACATTATATAACTGGATAACATATATATATTTTTCTATTTATCTTTATGCTTCATATTTTTTATCACCTTTATTTGTTCATAGTACTGTCAAATGCAGAATAGAGTTGAAGTTGCATCCCCCTCTTATCTTTATAATCAGATGTAAAAAGTTATGGTCCGTTTTTACCTAACATTTTCTGTTTATGCCCATTGCAATTTTCAGCTTGGTCATCAAAGTGTGTGAATGTGCTTTATCGCTCCAGCTGATAGTTCTCATGAATGTTTTGATAGTTTTACTGTATGTTTTTTGCTGTTCATTCCTAAACAGCTAGCTGAGGAATCGGAAAGGGCTCAATCGTTAAATACATGTACAGTGGAAGTGGATGTTCAGTATTGCGGGACTGTTACAGTTTAATTCTTCAGATGTTTGTAATTTTCCGTTTCAGATTTTTTCTTCTTTTTTTTATTTCAACGATTTGTGTGTGTGTGTGTGTGTGTGTGTGTGTGTGTGTGTGTGTGTGCGCGCGTGCACGCGCGGGGTACCCTGTCCAAATGTATTGGCAAAAATATAGATCTACTGTATCGGCAAGTTCTACAAGTAATGTATTTTTGCCAGGGCAGGCAGCCTGCCTGAGTTGTGTAACCTGCTTGAGATCGAGCTTCCGGTAAACCAGCACTGATCTATATGTAACATAAATGTGGTGTGAAACAGCAAAAGTTGTGTTTGTGTGAGCGCCTGAGCAGCATACACACATTTGCAGTGCCTCTTTCAAGTGTGTATGTGTATGATGGCGCGCATGTATAACTGCGTGTGTGTGACGCATGCAAACACACAATTATTCCTGAGGAAAAAAGAGAACACAACGATTATGTGAATAGTTTCTTTGAAAAATGGTCTCCCCTTCCTCCAGCTCTCCTTCAGTGGTAAGCCTCACGGCAACCTGATGTTAACAGCTCCCTGCCAACTGCTGGCGTTGGCTCAGAAGGACCATCGCGGAGATGTGTGTAAGGGGGAGACAAGATGGGCAACATGGGTAGACCAACGCTTTGAGGCAGCAATCCAAATAGAGCTCTTAACAAAAAGTCCAGTACTAACATACTGATAGACCCGTCTTGGCCCCAAAGTGCTCTTCAGTAGTAGAATTTTCTGTAGAATAATGGATGTTCTCAGAAGAATAAACGCAGTGCCATATCTTCTGTTGAACACCTCCGGTCCTCTTCCTTGTTGTACTAACCAAGTCAGGAGTAATGATTAACTGATATACCCTTGGTCTGAATGTATACAAACGTCTGTTTAAGCCACGCCACAAGTGATTTGACTGATATTTTGTGAATGTGATCCAGCCTGTCATGTTTTTAGTGTAAAAGTAGGAAACCAAAAAGGGTAGGAGAGAAAAAAACAAAAAAAAAAAAAAAACCACCAATCTACAAAAAGCTGCTGACATGTTAGCAAACAGCTATACCGTATCTGGGGTACTGACTTTTGGAATCTACCTACTAAAAACAGATGTTCAACAGTTTCTGTATGATGTCGACAATTCTAAATCCTCCATTCCTGATCAAAATAGCTCTCAAACATAGCTCGGTATATTTGCCTTCAGCAAAGGTTTTCTTTCTTTTTTTTATTTTTTATGTACTCCAGCACAGATTGTTGAGGAACAACCAACATTTCTGTTCTTGTTTTTAGATCCAACTCCAGCCACCTGTCCCATCTGTGGGATTTTTCTGCCCCAATCAGCTCTACCCAAAGCTGATTTTGCTACAGGCTCAACCAAAAAGACTGGGACAATACTTTCAAGTTTCATCTACTTCATGGTTGCATCTCTTAGATTGTTGCTCAAATTTCTGGACCAAAACTGCAGGTGTTTGTATCTCTCAAGCCTGGTTTGCGCTGGAACATGTTATGAAAATCAGTGTCAAGGTCACTGGTATTGGCAAGTTCATGGGGACTGTCGTTGGATGGACATAGTGGCGCCCTCTGCAGGGACACACTGGCTCAGCGACTATTGTTGTCAGTAGGGTTTAATGGTGTCTACGTATGCTGGATCAGAACAGGCATCACTGAATACCACCAAAGTGACTCAGCAGCAATGCAGCATCTCCTCTGGTGGGTTGCTTCATGACAACTGGACATTGACTGTTCGCTATGGGTTGCCGGTACTTTGGTGGGATGAGCCAGGTTGTGGATAGGAGGCTGGTAAGAGCTGCATAGTCTCGAAAACACTGAAGCGGCACAGAAGATGACACCAGAAAAAAGTTTATTTTCATTTCTCAAAAAATACTTTTATTAATCATGGTCATTTCAACAGAGACTGATTTACTCAACATTATAAGATCATAGATAAATGAAATCAAGAAAATCAATCTAAATACATGTGACAGTGTGTTGTACATTTTACCCACCAAAATATAACTGCATGAACACACACGTATTTGTATTTTACATACAAATGTTACCATACACATCATACAAGCATGTACACACACTCAATCCAACGATGTATAAAAAGATGTTTGAAAATACAAAACCCAGCAAAAGAATATAATCTGAACAAACACACACACACACACTCATACACAAAGAAAATAAAAACTTCAGCATTTCTTCATGGCATTAGGCTTACAACGTTCTCATCCCATATCATTTGACAATGTAAATGTTCCAAAATGTTGCACCACAAGTCTGTACATTATCTTCTTGATGTAAACATATACTCTATTTCCCTTCCCCACATCTATGTTTGCCACAACCATTAATCACTTGTCTCACTTGAGCAGTCGCTAAAGCCTGAACATAACAATCCTCATCATAGAAATAAATGAAACGTCCTACTTGCATACAGACTTGGACTTTGTCACAAACTATCCTTAGTGACATGGACTGTTCTGTCAATCACAAATTTCATCTTTCATTATCAGTGTCTGTCAGTTATCTCTATACCAACATGGTCGCTGGCCTAATTGCCTCCGACATCAAACAATACATAATGCTCCCATTGTTTCAAACGGTGTTCAGGAAACTACTTCCTTTCTCTCGCACACATTGCGGAAACACACCCTCAAGAGTCTTCAGCTTATCTTTACACACAAACTGTCACGTACTCTTGATAACGCACACTAAAACAAAAACAAAGCACAGAAGCCAACAAACTTACACCATGGAGCACACAGCTACAAGAGCTGATCAGCATTTAATCAGCAAATGAGTGAAACCTATCCTGTATCTACACAGTATCTCTTTCCATCTACTATAATAATATGCAAGAGTTTGAAAAGAGGATGAATTTGATTTCTGACAGAAAAACTATGTCATATTAGTAAAGAGAAGGGAGGAAGATCAAAACAAGAGAAACCAGCATATCATTTTCTGTGCATCAGTTACTCTCAATGTATTACAGTGAAACCTCCACCAAGACTCCTGGCTTTTAAATACTTTCTCTTCCCTTCTTAAACAGGTTGTTTGGGAAGTTTTCAATGGTAAGATATTCCATCCTTAAACAGGTTACTTGGGAAGCCTTCAATGTTAAGACATCTCGCTTGAGGAAAACGGTTGTTGCAGAAGAGATCACCATTCGATTTGATTCAACTCTTAAAAGTGTTACGATTTCAGTTCAGGCTGGTGTCAGTGTGACTATGAATGACACACATAGCCAGTCAGTGTGGACTGTGGACAATTTAACACTCCAGATGCCAAGTGGCTCAGAAAGCCCAGCAGACTGCATGGCTTTGCATTTGCACTCGCTTGACACTACAGTATCAGTGCATGAGACATCCGAGAAATAGGAATTAGCTTCAGTCTTACAGATGGATTCCAAATGTTCATAAAAATAAAAAGAAACGTTGACTGAACCGCTAACTACTGGCCCCTTCTGGGAATCTGTTGGATTGTCATGTTTCCCTCGTGGTGCTGAGAACATCACAAAATCATAGGTGGTGTTCTTTGTCAGATACTGTTAGTGGACTGCCACAACCAAAACCAGCTTTGACAACTGAAGAGCTCTCACCATGCAAATAAATGTCAACTTACAAATGATTCTGTTCGAAATGCAGACTACAATGGTTTCCAGTACTATCAATCAAGGATTTAATAATTACACTTTAACGTCGTCCTTTTCTCCCCATCTCTCCTCTTCCCTCCCAACCCCATTCCTGTTCTGTCATTTTTACAGTAACTGTGGACTTGTTCATCTGCACCTGCTTTTCTCCCTATTATATGTCTCCATTCTTTGTTTCTTTTTAACCCGCCTGAAGAAGAACAACACGTTGAGGTCTGTTACTTTGGTGTTTGTTATGCTGCAGTTCAGTACTTCAATATTTATTTTTCTATTTTTCATCTCCCACCTGCAGTCATAATACTTTGAAACTTACTTTACATAAACAGATAATGTCCAAACTTTATCCATCTTTTGGTTTTCAAACATCTGGTGTGATCAAGATCTCAATCTTCACCTATGTGCTTACTTTCGTTTGACACTTAAAAATGAAGAAAAACAACAAACTACACACACAAACTTGGTAGTTGGAGAAATAAGACCAAAAAAATCTTGGTTGTTAAAGATCCAGTTTGGGTTTTCTTTTAAAGAAGTTCTAGAGATTAAGACAAATTCCATGGTAAAATCTGCTGTTCAACTTTTCATAGCCCCCACTTCAACAACACATATTCTTTCTCTGAAACACAAAACATTCATTCATCTGCCTTTGAAGCCTCTGCTCAACCAGAAAGGAATAAAGAGCAATCACATAACGAAATAACACTTGGAGATGTTAAAGTTTGCTGTGCCTTCTCTCTCACAATAAACTACAATCATCAACAGTTCCAAAAGCCCTCTCAGCCACTCCCATGCTAACAACTTTTGTTTCATTTCTTTCACTTCACAAACATCGGTCTATTTTTCTGGTCTTTAAATTGTTTCCCTACCCCCATTCTCCACTCCACCTCTCCCCTCACACACACACACACACACACACACACACACACACACATATACAGACACACACACCCTCTTCCCCAGAAATAACAAACCACCCAACCAACAAACAAAAGGTAATGGACGTGATCAGTTCATGAGCACTTCAATCTGAACCAGTCGTGCGTTGACATCCCCTGGCAGTCGGTATGGCAACATGCCGGCAAACATGATCAATGTCTTGGCCTGAGAACGCAGGTAATTCAGGAACTGAAACACATCATTGAGTCAAGTGAGCAGTTTTTATTACCCTCTGATTTATTTCAATTTCTTTTCCTAAGATTAGGGAAACTGTTCAACCAAAGCTCTATGTGCATGTGTGTGTGTGTGTGTGTGTGTGGTGTGGTGGTGTGGTTTGTGTGTGCGTGTGTGTGTGCATGCGCGTGTGCGCACAAACATTTTTAGGCATACAGATGAAGTTAGACACACACAACAAACATACTAATGTAAGTTTTTTGTTCTGAAGAGAAGCTCATGACAGATTTGTTTCACCCCTCCGACACCAAAGTGCAATATGGCAAGCTGAAAAATGTAGTCTAGGGTGACAGAACTTATCTTAGAGGATGCACCATGAAAAGTCCATGGTCCTTTTACACATACAGCAACTCAAGTGATTCACATTTAGAGTCTCCATCTGACTTACTTCATGTTGCTATCTGGGACTGAAGTGACACTGAGCCTGCCAATACTGGTAATGCTACTGAATGAGCCAGATTTCTTCTCTGTAGAGGAAACCATGAAAATGGCTCCTTCAAAAGCGTAATTTTGACTCTCTCTAAAAAGGAAAGCAACATGAGGAAGTACACTGGCAGAATGAAGCCTTCAAAAGTTTTATTTGTTACATCCCAGGTGGAAGACAAACCGGTGTGTGCAATTAAGAATGTAGACTGCAGGAGAAAGCTGTTTCAGTTTTTTTCCAATCACATGGAACTCTCAGCCATCCAGTCTTCTACACCTTCAAAACAGTCTTACAGCATATCTGCTATAACAAAATATATTATCCTGAGTTATACTTTGCAAGCTTGGGCCCAGGCTGGGAGAGGAGAATGGGAAAAAAGTGGTGGGGTGGAGGAGTTTGGGTGTAGCCTTTACTTGAATAAAGGATGAAAAGCACGACATACTGAGCAGCTGTTTACAAAAAAAATGTCATGAATCTTATTCAAACAGTGCCATGGCAATGCACAAGGAACTAATTTCATCAAACATGATCCTAGAGTTTTTCACACGACAGGTCTTATCAAAATGACCTGCACTCGACACCTGTCATATACACACTTATGAATAACAAAAACAACAACAAATCTCAGAGGTCATCTCTGAAGTGATTTGGGCCATCTGATGACTGACTGAACTTTCAGAACTATCCACATTCACTTCACTATATACAATCTCTGACAGGGTCAACATACTTCAAAAGATACACTGAAACAATCACAACTGTAAGAACACCATCAAATTTACATAATTTTCTTTTTCTTTAATGTTCTGCAAGGACTTCTGCATAGTTATCTTTCATTGTCTGAACAGGGACAAGAGCACAATGTCTTGTTAAATGATGTGGTGGAAAACTGATAAGTATTACAAAGTCCATATACGGAAACCTAACTAGTCATATAAAAAAGCCACAGTATAACAGCACATTTGAAAATCTGTATGCCAAGGTAAAATTCAGCTTTTTGGGGGTAGGTTCAATAAAATGGTCGCTACTCACTTATTTCTTGACAGATCTCTCTGATGTTTTTGTATGTTTTGTTGTTAGACATTTGTCTTCAATGTCCTGTCAAAATGACTTGATTATGCTGATAATTAGTATAGCAGAATTTGACATAATTATAAAACTTTTACAAAAAATAACAGTTTTCGAATATACACAAACACATTGCACCAAATCGAATGAGTCAAAACACTGTAAAAAGTGGTCTTGCTATTTATTCAACATCAGCACTAACACATGACAGTCATAAATCCCAAGGAATCTTGTTTTTGATGACAATCTGCTCATAATTGGGGGTACTATCTTTTAGGTAAAAAGGGGCATAATCATGCTTTTCATGGTATGTTCACTAACATCTACATTACTCAGCCGTTTGTTGAATTATTTGTTAGATTTTTTGTGGATTACTTCCTTAGACCCTTGTCTACAATTTCACATCATTCTAATTTGATTTTGTGGGTAATAATGATGATTCACACTAGTAACATATGATAAAACAGTTTTTGTTTTTGTTTTCAATTTGACACTTTTACAAAAATTCACCACATAAAAGCCCACTAAACACAGCAAAAAATACCTTTTGTTGTTTGCTCAACAACATTACAAACACCTGGGAGTCATATTGTTGTCAATAAATGTCCCTCTGTGTAACAAACTGTATGTTACTGGGGGTACCCTAATTCTACTAGAAAGGGGCATAATTTTACTATTTGGGGTAGGTTCAGTACCTCAATCACTGTTTATTTATTTGTTGACATATGACTTTGATTTTATGGCTTCTCTTTTCTTATACCCCAGCTATATGCTGTATAGCAATAATGTGTTATTGTTGGCCATTAGGGGATGGACAGGGATATAATGAATGGTGGTTTTACGAAAAAAAAAAAGCACTTTCCAAGTATACAAAAACAAATTGCACCATATAAAATCAGTGAAAACAATGAAAAAGTGGTGTGACTAATTATTCAACATCAGCACTAACACATGACAGTCATATAAATCCCAAGGAATCTTGTTCTTGATGACAATCTGCTCATAATTGGGGGTACTATCTTTTAGGTAAAAAAGGGGCATAATCATGCTTTTCATGGTATGTTCACTAACATCTACATTACTCAGCCGTTTGTTGAATTATTTGTTAGATTTTTTTGTGGATTACTTCCTTAGACCCTTGTCTACAATTTCACATCATTCTAATTTGATTTTGTGGTAATAATGATGATTCACACTAGTAACATATGATAAAACAGTTTTTGTTTTGTTTTCAATTTGACACTTTTAAAAAATCACCACATATAAAAGCCACTAAACACAGCAAAAAAATACCTTTGTTGTTTGCTCAACAACATTACAAACACCTGGGAGTCATATTGTTGTCAATAAATGTCCCTCTGTGTAACAAACTGTATGTTACTGGGGGTACCCTAATTCTACTAGAAAGGGGCATAATTTTACTATTTGGGGTAGGTTCAGTACCTCAATCACTGTTTATTTATTTGTTGACATATGACTTTGATTTTTTTATGGCTTCTCTTTTCTTATACCCCCAGCTATGATGCTGTATAGCAATAATGTGTTATTGTTGGCCATTAGGGGATGGACAGGGATATAATGAATGGTGGTTTTACAAAAAAAGCTTTTTCCAAGTATACAAAAACAAATTACACACATATAAAATCAGTGAAAACAATGAAAAAGTGGTGTGACTAATTATTCAACATCAGCACTAACACATGACAGTCATATAAATCCCAAGGATCTTGTTCTTGATGACAATCTGCTCATAATTGGGGGTACTATCTTTTAGGTAAAAAGGGCATAATCATGCTTTTCATGGTATGTTCACTAACATCATTACTCACTCAGCCGTTTGTTGAATTATTTGTTAGATTTTTTTTTGGATTACTTCCTTAGACCCTTGTCTACAATTTCACATCATTCTAATTTGATTTTGTGGGTAATAATGATGATTCACACTGGTAACATATGATAAAACAGTTTTTTTGTTTTGTTTTCAATTTGACACTTTTACAAAAATCACCACATAAAAGCCCACTAAACACAGCAAAAAAAATACCTTTTGTTGTTTGCTCAACAACATTACAAACACCTGGGAGTCATATTGTTGTCAATAAATGTCCCTCTGTGTAACAAACTGTATGTTACTGGGGGTACCCTAATTTCTACTAGAAGGGGCATGATTTTACTATTTGGGTAGGTTTCAGTACCTCAATCACTGTTTATTTATTTATTGACATATGACTTTGATTTTATGACTTCCCTTTACTTTTAGGGGGGGGGGGGGGGGGGGGGGGGGGGGGGGGGGGGGGGGGGGGGGGGGGGGGGGGGATGGACATGGACATGGATAACAGGTGGGGGTTTTACAAAAAAAGAGAAAAATTTCTGAAAACATACACATGTTACAAAACAAAAAACTGTAAAACACTGACAAAAAATTCTGTGAATGTTTACACAATATCACTGTAAGTGTAAGTACACACAGTGTGGTCCAAACTGTTATAGCATAATACATACTGGCAAATGTTCAAACTGACAACAATGGAAAAAAAAAGTCTGAAGAAAACAAATAAGCAATTGCTTGTTTGAAAAAAAAAAAAGCCCCCCCCCCCCCCCCCCCCCCCCCCCCCCCCCCACACACACACACACACACAGAGTATCCATGCTGATCACACAAACACTGTAGGAACTGTGTTGAGTTTCTAAACATATTGTACTCACATTACTGCCATGCTGTTCTGTAGGAATCCAGCACTTGCGGTACTAAACTTCATAGGCTTGGACATAATCCTCAGGTTGTCTGCAGTCCCTGCTTCATAACTTTAGGGGATGGTGTTCCTTTTTTTGTTTGTCCAAATTGTGTTCAAAGAAACACACAAGGGGATTCATTTTGTACTCCACTTGCAGAGCTTTCCTTCACTGATGGCACTCTTGTCTGGTCACAGCATACACAAAATAGTGAACACACGCATGGGTGAAAAAAAAAAAAAAACCCTGTAGAATGGAAAACTAAGAACACAAAAAAGCAGAAGAGAATGAAATGTACAACTAAGAAAAAAAAAAAAGAAAACTGACAGAGATGATCCTACTCGGGTCCTCCCTTCCAGCATACACCTTGAAGCGGTAGCAGTAGCCACCACTTCCCTTGACACCGCCGTCAGACTCACAGCACAGGTAGATTTTTATTCCAAACCGGGCACGTTTCAAGGTATGTATTGACGAAATATCAATCTGCCCTTCCAAAGAAGTAGACTTTCGTCAACACACACCGCTTGCCGGGGCGCTCGTACACTTCCTGAAACTTCTCATGCAGATGATCCAGAATGGGTCGAATCTTGTACAGCCGGTCGTACCCTGGATCACCTTGCACTGGCATGCCTGCATTGTCGTTGAAATGCAGAAACTGAAGAAGAATCTGAAATACAGAATAAATATTCAAGATCAGTAAGCAGACCCCACAACCGGGCACACACACACACACACACACACACACACACACACACACACACCACACACACACACACACACACACACACACACACACACACACACACACACACACACACATACGCATTTACACAAACACACTCTAACAATATCTCACACACACACACACACACACACACACACACACACACACACACACACACACACATGAAATGAAAACACCACATTGGTACCAAAAAGAGTGCTTTTGTGTTTTACAAAATAAATTTGTATGGAAGTCTTGCATACAGAAATGAATGCTTGTGCACAACACACACACACACACACACACACACACACACACACACACACACACACACACACACACACACACACACATTTATATAAACACAAAACAGTATCACACACACATGATAAAAAAAACCACACTGGTGCAAAAAAAAAAAAGTGCTTTTCTGGTTTTTCAAAATGACAAAACTTGTATGGAAAACTTGCACACAGAAATAAATAATGCTTATGCACACATTTGCACACACATGCACACCAACACACACACACACACACACACACACACACACACACACACACACACACACACACACACACACACACACACACACACATCCCACCTATCCATACAGTTATTATTTCCTACACATGTACTTTCAATAGGAAACAGGGCAAAGAAGAGAAATATGGAAAATGAATAGTGGAGGGATGAAGAATCAAGCAGTAAAAAAAAAAAAAAAAAAATAGAGCTACTTGCCTGGAATCGGTTTCTGGTCATGACAGAACTGAAGACTGGAACTCTGTACAGCACCTTCTTCGTCCAGTACAATTCAATGGAAGGCAGGCGCACAATCCCCATAAGTAGAACAAGGCCCAGAAACTTCCTCATTTCTGTACAATCCACGTTCTCCCACTTGTTGGCCCTTGAAAATGCTGGAAGATTGGGGTGTGCTTCCAGAAACTGGTCAGCATACAAGTTTGTTTGAACAACAAGATGGTTCACAAAATCAGCAAAAAAAAATAATTCGAAGTAGTCAACAGGACGAAAATTAGCACAGTTGACTTTGACCCCTGGATTTCCAGTAAAAACTACATCAGGGTTGGGGACCTGTGCATCAGCATCTCTCCACTCTCTGATCAGCTGTTGCTGACCACGCCCCCCCCATGCCACGCCCCCGGCCGCTTCCACGGGACCCTCGCTGTCGTCCTGAGCCCCTGCCATGTCCACGACCCCGTCTCCTTCGTCCGGGAGGGGGTGCAGTACTTGTTGATGGCACGGGATCCGCCATTTCTGCTTCGTCACCCTCGCTAGCATCGCGCTTCCTCACTGCTATCACGCGGAACGAACAAAGGATCGACGTCATCACCCGCACCTATCTCCGATAAAAGTGGATGGTGCTGATTCCCATCCGTCTCCTCCTCATCACTAATATCGGAATCCGACCCTCCAAGATCTTCTTCACCACTGTCTTCGTCGTTTAGAATTTCATCTAAGACATCAAGCGCGGTATATCGCTTGAAAACGGAACGACTCGACGATGTGCTAGGTCGCGCTGCCATGTTGAGTACGCTAATCAGCTCTGACCTCTCAACTCGTAAATTGCATAACCCTATGGTCAGCGAACGGTCACGTGAAGGGCAAGGGCCGTTGCTCTGACATCAGTAGAAGAGGTGAAAACATTTTACACGGTCGTCTCCCATTTAGATTTTTCTGCTTTCTGTGACGAAGTTAGTACGAGAGATGCCCGTCCGTGGCGTAGCCATTTTTAGTTTTCACGACGAGCGTTATTCGTTTCAGGCAGGGAACGGGTTAAGTGTATGCAGATTGTTGCAACTCCTTTCCTCTAGTTGCCCATTCTGCCCCTATACCTGTAAATCCGTGACATACAGAACTCTGTGTGTGTGTGTGTGTGTGTGAGATTGTGTGTGTGTGTGTGTGTGTGTGTGTGTGTGTGTGTGTGTGTGTGTGTGTGAGTGTGTGTGTGTGTGTGTGTGCCTGGCCTTGCTTTTTTTTTCCTTCTTCTTCTTTTTTTTTGTGGTTTTTGGTTTTTCTTTCTTTTTTTTTTCTGTTTGTTTGTTTGTTTGTTTTTTTTTTCAATTTTGTATCTGTAAAGTTATGGATATACTATGCTGTTATTATTTCATCCTTGTCCCCTTTTGCTTTGATTTGTCTTCCTTTGATGCATTTTAAAAAAAAAAAAAAAACCCTCTTCAACTGAATCCCATTCACTTACTGATACATGAACAACTACATTTTTTTAAATTTAAAAAATCATTGTGAATGGATCATGACTGATAATGTGATATAACAAATGCTTATGTTGAAGAAGGAAATAAAATGTTTGAAAAACAACAACCAAAAAAATCGCTAACTAATGTATCTGGTAACCTGACTACCTCTAAACAAAAACAAAAAAAAAAGAAAGAAAAAGAAAAAAAACTTAACTAGTGACACGAAACATCTGACAAAAAAAATATAAAAATCTGTGACAGGTAATACAAAATCCTGGGCAAATAATACCAATCTTGACTTACAACCTGACGAGTAATCCCAAATCTCTCACCTGCAAAAAGAAATCCTGAGTAAGTAAAACAAACTCCCTCACTAACCATAGACGATCAAATCCCCAACTGAGAGCACTCACAGTTTCTTTGCCTCCGTCCTTGATTCCTGTCTGGCCTGGCATCGGACTCTGCACCCCACTGCTCCTGCGACACACAAAGAGGGGGCACTGTGTGGTTTGCTGCTCTCTCCCCTTTCACTTCACCTCATTCCATGGTTGCACCACTCCCTTGGCAATACAGAAAGATAATGAGGTAGAGGGAGGGAGGAAGTGGGTGGGTGGAGGACCAGGGGCAGAAGCAGGGTGGATGATGACATGAGGGGCAGTGTTGATATGGGTCAGGGAAGGGAGAGAAATGGCATCAGAGGAACAATCTCTTAAACTAGGCTGCCTTACCTTCTGTATTTTGTAGTTTGCCTGCCAAATTCTGGTGGTCCTTTGTTCACACACACACACCATGCTTACAGAAACTGCTACTAAAAGCTTTTCGTCTTTCCTCTTTTCTCCCCCCCCCCGCCTCTTTCCCTCGAACATTATCTCCCTTAGTTGAACTGTCTGCTTCAGTTTAACTTTTTCATGACCTGCCGTGCAATAGTGATCAATAATGACGGCAACTCAGTCGACCCGTTCACGACGAGTCGTTGCGTGGTGACAGCAACGCTGCTGTACTCCCGGACGTGCCATGCCTCCATGACAGCACAACTATGAACAAAATTCCCATGCTCTCTTGATAACGGTCTAGGGGATGCAGCTGCCCTAAATAATTAGGACAGGGTTCTAGCCACTGGAAGGGTAAGTTTACATGCACTAGCGTTGACCTTTGTGACCCCACAGTAGTCCAAACAGAGAGACCCGTCTGGCACTGGGAATCTCTGAAAAAGGCATGTGTGGAATTTCCTGCCTCGCCAACATATCGGACAGAAGAATGACATGGGGTGTTAGAACTCAATCAGCAAAGTGATTCAGAGGATGAGAGGGGTAAAGGTGTACAAGTTTATCGAAAAGAATCTGAGCTTGATTTATTTGCTCTGTGCATTTAAAAGTTTTATATGCCTTATCATCTGAAGCAAAAACAGTGAAACATGAGTACTGTGTGCAATGACTTAATTTCCTTTAAAAAAAAAAAAAAAAAAAAAAAAAAAAAAAATTGGGATTACACATACTGAATACTTCAGGCTTTCTCTGCATCTGTTCAAAGTAAGAGCGAAATTTTATGCCCCTTTTCTTCCTCATTTGCTCTTGTCATACTAACCATAAAAATGTAAACAAGATTGTGTTCTACATTTTTTACTTATGATGTTTCCATAACCGTAACATTGCTATTTTACCCAAAATGTATTTAATTCTATGCTCATTACAAAGTTCACGTTTTACCCTTTCTGTTGACATATAACAACTGCTTGTTAGGCTTATATTAGGGGACGTAAAATAAAATTTAAAAAGTGCGAAAATCTCGTGTCTGCAACAGTTGTAAGCACGTGTGGTGCACACGTCTGCAAGGAAGTGACGTTGCTCTGCTGCGCCCGTCTTGAAAGTATTAATCACAACATGGTTCTTCAACTCTGTCATGATTTACAGAAACAAAACCAACCCCAAGAAAGAAAACTCCCCACCAGAGGGGGGGGGGGGGGGGGTCTCTTTCTGCTTCCATTTAAAAATAAGAAGTATTCACTTGTTACAATGACCATGAGGCAATTTCTCATGATCAGAGGGGGAAGTTGGCCAGGTAGATAATGCACTGTTCCTTTCAACCAAACATTTGTGGCTCAGTCCCCTCTTGAGACGAACAAGTATAGAACAATTTTCTCTTCAAAGACAATGTCTGTGCCTTCCCTCACCCCCTCCCAGTTTTTCCAGCTGTAAGTCCTGCGTGTGAACATATTACAACTAAAAAAAAAAAACAAAACCAAACTTGCATATATATATGTATATATATATATATATACAGTAAATCCCATTTCATCCTTTGTACTACAGCAGACATTGTATGTCAGTGGAATTAATCACACATACAAAACCCAGGCATCTTTAGACATCATCCCCAAAAGAGGAATGAGGATCAGTTTCAGTTTTATTACAATCCAGCCGACCACACACAGGGCTATCACCAACTGACTCTCAAAAAAGTCTTGTTCTGAAAAAGACAGAAACAAAGACAACAACAATCTACAACATTTATATTAATTCAAAATGCGACTACCCTAAGAGCTGAATAATACAAAAAAATAATCATGACAGGTAAATTTCTCACCACTTGTGAACCTCTGAGTGTTAGCCAAGGAATGCAGATGGAAAAGAAAAAAAATGGATGGACATGATATTAATTTGCTTAAACCCAAAGCACAGTTATAGCACCAGAGCCCTCAATGAAGCATAGATGGGCTTTTTTCTCCCACAATACCACCAAAGACTTTACATTTCTTGTTTTGGTCCTGATGCAAACTTGATTCATATCCAAGCTGTCAATCAGCGAGCTAAACACTCACCTGGTCTGTGTGTACTTGCTATGAAGAAGCGTCATTGTGGCCAACAGAATGTCTGGCATGTTCCTGCGAATCTGTAACACAGTGGTTTGTTAAACCAGTGAACATTAAAATCCTCACTCAGTTGTTTACAGTCCAGCGAACTGCGAGGACGGCCAGGGGCCAAATCAGGGCTTAAAGTTCATTCAGAAACCTCAGTTAAACACTCTGGGATGAATAGGGGTCAGATTAAACAATTATCATGGAGAAGTATGCAGACATGACATACTGATGTGCAAATCAATGTTCCATATGTTTTTGATCAAATAATGTAAAGTTTCAAAATGGAGCGACTGATGGTTGTACCATGTGATTTTTCCTTTTCCTGCTTTTTTTGTTTTTGTTCATGTTGTTATCTGGGTTGTATTGTAGTTTGTAGCTGTAACCACTTTTTTGCAATGCCTCTTGGTATTCTGTTGCTGCGTTGTTGAATACTCTTTCATTATGTGACAGATTAGATAATCTCTTGTTTATGCCACATCACATGGTACAACCCTCCATATGATGGACGAGTAAAAACAAACGTAGGGAAAGAATTCTTCAAAATTTTGACAGCATCCTTCCCAAAAGAACACAAATTGTCCAAAATATTCAACAAGAACACCATCAAACTATCATATTCATGCATGCCTAACCTTAAAAATATAATTGATTCATCCAACAAAATGAAAAGCAACACAGCAAAGAAGGGTGAAGAAAGGAAAAATCCTGCAACTGTACTAAAAAAAGAACAGTGTCCCTTAAGCAACAAATGCCTCTATAACAACATTGTATATCAAGCCACTGTGACATCAGAAAATGAAAAAGAAACATACATAGGGATCACTGAAAATCACTTCAAAACCAGGTACGCAAACCATAAACAGTCATTCAACAAAGAAAAATACAAAAACCAAACAGAACTGAGCAAATATATTTGGAGACTTAAAGACAAAAAAATACACTATAACATATCCTGGAAAATCATAAAAAGGGCATCACCATACAACAACATTTCTAAAAAAGATGCAACCTATGTTCAACAGAAAAATGGTTAATACTATGCAAACCACACTTAGCAACTCTAAATACTAAAGTAGAAATAGTAAACAACTGCAGGCACAAATGGAAATCGTTGTCAGCAAACGCAACCTGAACTGTAAACAACCTGAAAACTGAACAACACGTGCAGCTAATCCGCACGTGTAAACAGTGACATTGGGCCATATAACACCGGCAGTAGACAACCCAAAACCATCCTGAGGAGAGCCAGCGCTCGAAACAGACCTGTCGATTTTAAAACTTCCTTTTACCATTCTATTTTTAACAGATGTTGCTCCCCAAGGGGTCGAGCATTTTAAGAATTTTATTAGGCATTTTAGTGGTATTCTTGATGTGTGTGTGTGTGTATATATATATATATATTAAAGAAAAAAAAAAAAAAAAAAAATATATATATATATATATATAATGTATATATATATATAGAAGGGATGATAATAGTAATAATGATAGTGCTAGTAATTATAATAAATAAGTAGAAGAATAAAATGAGAGTAACTGTGTAATTAAAAAAAAAAAAAAAAAAGGAGGGCGAGGATGGGGAGGAGGGTAATGTGTGTGTGTGTGTGTGTGTGTGTGTGTGTGTGTGTGTGTGGGGGGGGGGGTGGGAGGGGGGGCAAGAGAAGGAGAGCTCATATCTCCATCCACTATGAGGTGTGGGGGGGGGGGGGGGGGGGGGGGGGGGGGGGTCATACAAATAGTGCTGTTGAAAAAGTTAACAATGCTGTGGGATGATGTTTATTGTAACAGGTGAAATAATGTGTTGGCGCTAATGTGCAGATGTTGGTTGAGAAGAGATAGCAATGCTCAATGAGAAACAGGGTATCATGTGTTACACTCACACACACACACACACACACAAAAGAGGGGGGGGGGGGGGGGGGGGGGGGGGGGGGGGGGGGGGGGGGGGGGGGGGAACCACATGTAAACAGTATTATGGGTGAGTTATGATGATAATAATTGTCACACATATTCACACATGCACATACACATATATGTATGTGTATATATATATATATGTGTATATATATATACTCAAAAACAACACAAAAAATCCCATTATACATATATATATATATATATAAATATACACACATATATATATACATATACGTGTATGTGCATGCGTGAATATGTGTGACAATCATTACCATCGTAACTCACTCATAATACTGTTTACATGTGGTTCCCCTTCCACCCTCTTAGCATTATTATCATCCATCTTAACCACAACTGTCACATATACCACCACCCCACTAAACTAACCACACAACCCCTTTCGCCTCACTCATCCCCCCCTCCACGCACACCCCCCCTTCCTTTTCCTCTCCCATAATCCCCTCTGTCATTTCCTTCTGTCGGCCATTCTTCACAGCACACCACATGGACATCAGATAAGTCTCTCTTTGTTCTTTGTACTGTCCTAAATGTTAAATGTGATCTATTTTTTTTTGCTTGAAGAAGACCCAAGAGGTTGAAATGCATCTTGTCTTGTCCTGTGCTTTGTTTGTCAATGTCCTTGGCAGCAACTAACCCCCACTCTTTCCAAATAATGTAAATATTTTAGACAACATGAGAAATTTCAGCACTTTCATGCAAAAATATCAGTAGCCCTTAATGATATCTGAAAAGTGTCAAAACTGTCTGATTTCTTAAAAATGACTCTTGTCTGATGATCTATTTCACAAATAAGAACTTTCTCTGGGAATGCTCTGAAGATTTGCAGTTTAAAAAAAAAAAAAAAAAAAAAAACTGGTGACATTTCGTCCGTTGACCATCTTTGGACTGATTTACTGCTTGTACTAAACAAAAACCAGGGAGAAGGGAGAGTGGAAAGGGACGAGCGGGGGGGAGCGGGGGGGGGAGGGGGGAGTGACAACAGCAGATTACTCGCCATTAACAACATCACAAAGGCAAAGTAGCCCATACACCTCTGGATCAAGAACTACTCAAAAACCTGAGTAGATGGTACAAGTGTGCTTGCACTTGCTTCAAATTTCAGTGTGTGTGCACGTGTGCATGTGTGAGAGTGTTTGCTTTGAGATAACAGATGTTCTGAACGATGGTGAGTGATCACAAAGGCCAGGTATAAACATGACCAACAAAACAAAAACCTAGACCCATGGCCAGAAAACTACAGCCACTTCTATACTTTTATGCATAATTTGAAGTGATGATTTAAAACTGAAAGTTTTGTTTGAGTTTTGCTTTCCTTAACCCTTCACTGCCATAGGCGCCTTTTGGCGACGACTTGGCAGAGCGCCAAAGGCGCCTTTTGGCGACAAAGTAGGGTGACCTAACTCCCGATACTCGCACGATCCTAGTTCATGAGATAAAAAGCCAGCAATAAACGTCATAGTTGGGGGATGGTCTGGCCCATGCTCACAGCCATTTGCTTTGTCAGAACACTATTCAGTTCAGTGTTTTATTGACTTTATTCCGATTGCTTTTCCATTCACTATGACGTCACCACCAAGCACTTTACGTACTCGACCTTGCCGTACATTTACCACAGATCAAGTGCTGGGAATATTGAATAGACGGTCGGTTGTTCCTAATACAGATGAAGAGACCCAGACAGTCACAAGTAAAGAACGATAGTGTGAGGGCTTGACCAAATTATTCCAACGTGAAGCGTTGGACCGTGGCCAACTTCTTATGAGAGGCTGATAAGACGTCCACTTACTACCCTACCGCGTGTGCCCCAGTGTTTTTGCGTTGAGCCAGCCAGCACTGACTGACTGTTCACTAACTCTATGTGAGGGAGCCAACTAAGACTTTAGGCAACGAACTTCACACACACGCTGTGGGCTGACTCTTGCTGGTCGAGGTTGAAGGGGGCGTGGCCAACTGACACATGAGAGACGAGTAGCACAGACGTGTTTCGAGTGGGTGTACAGCTGATTATATAGATCAACTGAATGACAAGGGTTCAGAGACTAACAGGCACATGAATGACTTTGTTTTCATAAAAAAAATATATATATATATATTACTGTTGAGAGTGAAAGGGACGTGTGTGTGTGTGTGTGTGTTTGTGTGTGTGTGTGTGTGTGTTCCCTTTTTCTTTCTTACATGTGTACCAGTAAGGCATAAGAATGTGTGTGTGTGTGTGTGTGTGTGTGTGTGTGTGTGTGTGTGTGTGTGTGTCCCTGCTATTGGAGTAGTTGTATCTGTGGCTGTTTTCATGCCCTTTTCTGTTGGAAATACCATACTTTCTGGTCTTCAGTTGTGAGTGGAGTATTTTTCCTCCCTGTTGAGAGTTTGTTGGCATTCTTTCTTTATTATTTTTTACGCTTAGAAGAAACATAACATTCTTTTTTTATTTTGCTTTTTTTTTTTTTGCACTTGAAATCACTAAAAAATTGAAATTGTTGTTGACTTACCATTACTAACATGTTATTATATAATAAAAGTACAGTGTATCTCCTCCATTTTACAAAAAATAGCATGAGAATTGGTTGTTTAGTTCCAGAGATATCCGCATTTCACATATGCTGGTATACAATAAGAGTTTTTTTTTTTAAAATGGCTGGCGATGGGGATTTATGCAAAATAGAATGTCTGGCGGTGAAAGGGTTAAAGTACCAAAGTTTCAAAAGTTGAGAGAGAGGAAAGACAGACAGAAAGACAGAGAGAGAGAGAGAGAGAGAGAGAGAGAGAGAGAGAGAGAGAGAGAGAGAGATATTAATCCAGTAAGGATTTTTCTCTTTTACCTCATCAGTGAAAGTACGGAACCCATTCACTCTGTGCTCCACCTCCTCTGTCTCTAAAGGGCAATAACTTCAGCTGCTTGATCGTCTGCAAATGGAACAGACCAACCTTGCAGACATAACTGTCCATTCTGGGAAAGCAGATAATACTTGTTGAACAGACAATTCACAAGATGACGAATTAGAAAATGCATGCATAGAAAATACAGAGAACACAAGCATGTACGTATGCACACACACACACACACACACACACACACACACACACATATACATATACACACACACGTAACGAAAGGACATGAATATGAAGAAGAAAACACAAACGGGAGTCACATTCATTTGCAAACTAACATGCAAGCACATATCAGTACATACACTAAGAGCTATCTCCATGAAGGAAACAGGAGACCGAAGACAGAAAAGTATACACAAAGCAACGGCACTGAATGTACATGAATAAATAGGCTTTCTACATTAAGCATTATCAAATGAAAGGGAGCCTTACGTCCAGTGCCTGGTCCACAGCGGTGGCATGGTACTGTTCAAAGAAGGTCATGAGATCCAGCAGCAGGTAGAAGGTGCCAGAGTTGGTGTTGGTGATGTTCTGCCCAACCGTCCGGTACCTGCAGTCAAGGTCATGAATTAATCCTCCTCCTGCCACAGAGTAACTTCTCTGCCACATTCTATTACCTGCAGTCACAGTCACCTTCCAACCTGTCCATTCCGCTGACCGCTGTTACTGTCGTTCCTTAACCTGTCACCTGTCATCACCCCCTCCCTCCCCCCACAATCACATTCTGTTGACTTTTTTGCAACATGCCAAGAGAATGATCGCGGCGCCCGACTTACCTCTCGGCGACATGAGGCGAAAATACTCCAGCATGCAATCTGTCACTCAGGACACGTCACGAGAATGACAGCAATGGTCTTTTAAAAAATAAATGTGGCCAAATTTCCCGAGAATTTGTAACAAGTGGTGTCAGCGTACAGATACAGTCCTTCCTACGTCATATCATACCAGTTAGCAAGCTACTAACAATCCATTTCAATGGTTAATTTGAAGAGAAAAGCAACCAACTCGGCGGTGTCTTCAATCACTGAATCAGTGCTCCTTGTTCAAAGTATGTAATTTTCAACTCAATCAAACAACAACAAATGATCATTTTGACTTTCAAAGCATTTATCATCAAGAAGATGAAAGATAGCTCTATTTCACTGTACAAAAATAAAGTCACTCTCATGTTTAGGCTTTTAAGGAAAAATAATTCAAAAAACGTCAAAATCAGGTGTCCTGAGGGAATTTCAGAGCTGTGACTGCAGTGTTAACTGGGCACATAGAGCAAAACGACAGTCTGTGTTGATAGTGTTAACTGTTGTCACAGCTGCTTATTAACCTCCCTGTCATATATTATGTTGAATGCAGTCGAAGTCATCACCCTCCCCTACTTTTTACTTCAATTTCTATGTAAGATCTCTAATCTTGTTGGATAACTCCCTATTCTGATGAATAAATTCTGATGCATCATTTTAATTCTACATCATTAACAAATAAAAACAAAAGGTTTCATAAGTTGCTGGACACTAATGGTTAGAAATTAATTCTAGATAATACAAAACGGTTTCCTGGGTTGCAGTGCACCAAGACTGGCGAACAGACCTGGGCGTTATGTTGTAACACTGCATAACGTTGGAGTCCATATGCAGGTGACACAAATGGAAAAGGTTAACCTCCCTGTCCCTATCTATACACTGCAGCCACAGTTGTTGATGAACACACATTCTGTTGCCTTGGTGTCTACAGAGAGTACTGTCAGATTGTTGAATTCCAAACTGCACAGAGACAGCGGCATTTTATTCCTTTCTGATAATGTTTTTGCATACTCCTGATCATATCTCTCCTTTGAACAGACATGCCTCTCCTGACTACATCTTTGATCATGTTCAGTCTGTTGTATGTCAGAGTCTGTGACTTCTCTGGCCACATTTCAAGTACACTGCTTGATTTTTTTTTTTTATTGTTTTGTACACACTATTAAAAATAATTACTAGGCCAACTTATCATTTCATCAGATACCACGTTTCCATGCAATGCCAAATCTCTCTTTACTCCTTTCATTGCGCTTTGGTGTATACTTCAACAGTCAAGGCAAATTAGATAACCAGTCAGTGTTGTCTCTGTTGTGCACATCTCAGGAGTCAGGCAAAGCTGAGCACCGAACTGGAGAAAAAATCTGAGCAAATCTAGGCAAAAGGGTAGCACCTGACAGCTCTGTATAAATGAAGACCCAATTAATTGTCACTAGAAGACTTAGCGAGATAATTATGATATCCATGTTTCATACTGGTTGGCATGAGAAATATCCAAAACTCCAGATAAGCAACTTTCACACCTAAAATGCATTCCCTTGTCATCAAAATGGCCATTTTCAGTAATGCCTGTAATGGGCCAGATGTCTAATTGATTTTTGCTTAATGGGCCTGCACTCAGCGTGAGTGTATTTTGAAGGCTTCATTTTTAATTCTACGACTTGGATCAAAACTCCATGACTTTCCAGTCCTGAAAATTGCTTTTTACAAAACTCCATGACTTGTCATGACTTTCACAACCTGTAGAGACCTTGTACATCTGCATTACCCAGACACATGCACAAAGCACTGACCTCTGTGCCATGGAGATGGCCTGCGCCTTCAGACGGTCGCGGTTACCCTCAGGGCTGGCAGCAGAGGACACCACTTTACTGAGCAGCTTGTTCATCAGCACCACCGCCTTGTCCTGGTTCTGGGCCACACCACAGTGCCAAACCATACAACATGGCATCATCATGGGGGACTTAAAACAACCCCCCCCCCCCCCCCCATTCCTCTCTGTATCTCTGTGGGGTTGCATCCTTTTTGCCATTTGCTGGGAAAGATGTAGCAGCAGCGGCAACAGTGCAAAGTTGTCAAACTGGGGCAAGGATTTCAAACACACACTTCTTTTTGAGGTTTTCATACCCACAACAAAATATTCTGTGTGTGTGTGTGTGTGTGTGTGTGTGTGTGTGTGTGTGTGTGTGTGTGTGTGTGTGTATCATTTTTCTTTTCTGGCAATTCCTCATGTTTACATTTCTCTTAAATCTGAGTCCACAGAAAGTGGGAGTCTGTTATATATGTATCTGTGCAAGCATAAATAATGGCAAATGTCAACAGCAAGTCAGTAACAATGAACCCCCCCCCCCCAAAAAAAAAAAAAAAAAAAAAAAAAAAAAAAAAAAAAATCCATCACCAGAATTTCATCTGTAGCATGTATTATTTAGACTATGCTCTGACTGATATCTTAACCATGACCAGGTCATAGAGGCACTTAGCTTCTAAGCATGAATAACAACAAATGTCAACAGGACGTCAGAATAATGACAAAATTACCATCTGTAGCCTGTCATTTAGGCTGCTGCTCTGGCTGACCTGCTTACCTTGGCTAGGTCATAGAGGCACACAGCTTCTTCAAACATGCCCTTGGCCTCTGTGTCTCTGGCCACGGTCTCAATGATCCTGTCTGTGTCCTGACAGAACTTGTCAATGGCTCCTGGCTGCAAAGGACAGGCAGAAATCGTGGTGAAAAGTGATGTGCAGTGTAAGGATGTGTATGTGCTTTTATACATGAAGCGTGTGAGCGCGCGTACGTGCTGCATGCGTGTGTGCATGTGTGCGACGTTTACTATTGGCATAGTTAATATGCACACAATATGTGGGTCTTGTGTGTAGTTGGGCATCTCCTTTAACATATGTGTCAGTTTCTATCCTCTGTCAATTCTGAAGGACATTTATATACGTTCCTGCAGGAGCAATTTTACACAAATTTACCACGAGTACGAGTACAATTACTGACAAAATACAACATTACATAAATAAAGAACTGAAGACAAACAAGGGGCAGGGGCAGGCACAGTTGATAAATGTATACACATAAAATAAGCAAGCCAACAAAATGCCACTTTCTTCAACTCAAGTAAGAAACTGGATCCTCAAAGCACCAACTCCCAAATCAGATCTATACACAGCGTTCGCATGCCCCCAGTAAAATGTTTGTAACAAGCAGCTAAAGTGATTCTCTTACAAACACTGAAACGTAAAAACCCAACACAACAGACAATGCACACAAGGATGGCACTCACCCTTCTCGTTCCATCTCTCTCCAGTCTCCCCAGCAACATTTCAAACTGCAAACACCACCACAGTAATGAGATATCTGCCATGACTATAAACATGAACTGTTGAAAGGAACACAGAGAACAATATAAAACTTATCATGAATGAAAATACAAATGGAAAACCACAGTTTCAACCCTTTTATTATTTAAACTGTAGGTGTACTGATTTTGAACAATCAGCAATTAAAAAATTACTTAGGTGTACTGATTTTGAACAATCAGCAATTAAAAGAATTACAAATATATGCAACACTTTTGAATAAATCCATACAGCAAGTTTGAGCATGAAATCTGTTCAAATTCTGCACTGTTATTACTTCATCTGTATGAGAAGCTCTTACTATATTGTAATAAGATTTGATGATAAATCAAAGGTCATCACAGACGCATAATGTTACAACATATCTGTGCAGGTTGAAAAAAAAAAGATGTTCCATGCTACTGAACTCAGAGGAAAAAAAGATATTGCTTGATGAAGAACATGAGTCATTTGAAAGAAATCTAAGTTGTAGCTTAAATCTTGTGAAAGCTATTAAGACAGAAGAGAAAAAGACTTCCTGAATCTGTTATCTTTCAATCAAAAATTCTGGATTCCAGAGGATTCTTCGTTTCATATCTATCATATTCACATGCCTTGACTTCCAGACAAATCTTGAAAAATGAATCAACTTGATAAATTTTCATTCAACACCGACATAAAAACCCTAACAAAGCTAAGATTGTACTTGCGAAGTACCAAAGAACCGTTTTTGTCTTTCACTCTATGGACACTTCAACATCAGGCAAATCTTCTTCTTCTTTGCCAACGCCTTGGTCTATACAGTCAGTCCAGCCCTTGATATGAGTAGTGTGGTTTCCTCCAGCTCTTGTAGGTTGCCGTTGAGCTTTGTCATTAAAGCTGTGACCGGCAAATCAATTCACACTACAAATTTTCAAAAGCCAACATGTTTACAAGAACAGGGTTCCCACCAAAGGAAAAGCAAATCACTTTGATCGCTTCAGATTTCAGCGCAAGGAAGAAGGCGTTGAATCCACAAATTTACAAATTCATACACAAATTTACCACAAATTTACTTCACTGTATGCGAAACAACACCTTCTTCCTTGCGCTGAAATCTGAAGCGATCAAAGCTAAGTGAATTTTCGTTATTTTTATTCCTTTTTGTTTCACCTGAAGAAGACCTAAGAGGTCGAAACGCGTTGTGTTTTGTCTTGTGAGTCGTTTGTCCACGTTTCTCTGGGCGGTTCGCTGACATTTATTTAAGATTTGTTTAGATTTCCGCCTGCAGTCGTCTCACTTTGCAACTAGATCTATCTCATGAAGAAGTTAAAACAAGAATTTATGATATCAATGTTGTCCGTTGGCATAATTAAAAAAAAACAACACAGCACTCTGTGGATTCCACTGCTACCTTCCCCTGCCCCTCTTCCACACCTTAAATTTGTGCTTGCTGAAAATTTTTTCCCCCAATGTTTCACATTTACAAACATCTGTGAAATCTGTGAAGTGGGAGTCCTACACGAACATCCATAAGAAGGGGATGTGGTTAGAGCTTTTCTTTACCTCTCGCGTTTCCAGGACCAGCTCACTGACGCAGGACTGGAACAGGTTTTCCCCGCTGGCTGTCTTCAGAGCCCTGTTCACAACACAGTTGGGCTATTAATACACTTGCCAGACAGTTCTGTTTAAAACACATCTGTATAACGGAATAGTCCTGTGTGTATGAACGTAATACTTGTCAGGTCATGCTAGAGAATGGACACTCGTGCTAACAAAAGGAAGCTGACACTAATGAGATTGGAAACTGCAGCTGAGAAAGTGTGAGTAGGAGTGTATGAGTGGAGAAAGAAAATGAGGTGCTTGAAATGAGTCCTCGCACATTTTCATTTTTGTCGTAGAGATCTATGTAATTTAAGATTCGTTGCTCCATCATGTTCTCAGTGTACAATCAGAGCAAGAAAATTAATGTTTTTAATCAGCAGGGAATTAGTAAGTATTTTTCCAAGCCACAGATGGTAAAGTATTTTTCCTAGTCACAGATCGGTTCAGTATTTTTCCCAGTCACAGATGGTTAAGTATTTTTCCAAGTCACAGAACAGTTAAGAAATTTTCCCAGTCATACATGGTTAAGTATTTTTCCACATCACAGATCACCCCTGTTTGTACCTGAGAAAGAAGAAGTACTGCAGGGCTTCCCGGGCGTCTGTGGCTTCAAATTTGCGTGTGTACATCATGATCAGGCGGGCGATGTTCAGACGTCAGGCATGATGGGTCACCAGCTTCCTGGCTCACTGTGGTCAACAAACCAAGTTTACAGGACTACATGCACAGGGATTGCTCTGAGTTTGCTAATAGTAATACTCTTAACATTCTAATCTATGCATTTCTTGTCTCTTTCATCCTACTCTAGCTCTCAGTTTATATCACAGTGAAAACATTGCTTGTTCAACGACTTGCAATCTTTATGCTACAGTTCAAACATCAAAATTAGGAAACCTTCACCTCACAGAATAAATCAGTGAAAACAGAGGGGCATCCTCAAGTAAGTAAGTGAACGAGTGAGTGAGTGAGTGAGTGAAGTGAGTGAGTGAGTGAGTGAGTGAATGAGTGAGAGAGAGAGAGAGAGAGAGAGAGAGAGAGAGAGTGTGTGTGTGTGTGTGTGTGTGTGTGTGTGTGTGTGTGTGTGTGTGTGTGTGTGTGTGTGTGTGGGCGCGCGCGCGCGCGCGCGTGCGTGCACATGCAATACTCTTGACATAATTTCATCTTGACCTTGTCATGTAACAAATGTGATCCCAATTATCAACAGTCTTTCAAAAGACGAAAGTCTTACACTTACATAAAGATGCTGTTGGAAGGACGCTCAAGATCAACCCACATGCCATTTGACACCCAGATACCACACTCCAAAAGAAGATTGTAATAATATGCTGGAAGGGAGAGTGGGTAGGGCAACAACCTGTTTTTTTTTCCCACACACAAAAATGTACAGTGGCGATGGAGGCAGCCTGCTGAAATTCTGCCAAGGATTTAGAAGGAAGACTGAGAAGGTCAGTATTTCAAACATGTGACGATTTGAAAAGGAAACATTGAGAAAGTCATTGTTTCAAACATGAGGATTTGAAAGGGACGTAGTCTGAAACTTATCAAATCAAACTCAGAAGTATATGGATGGGAAACATGGAGGAAGTCATCATTTCAAACTGGTGAGGGTTTGAAATGGCCAGAGAGAAATTCATCATTTCATACCAACATTTGCACGCTAAAAAGAAAAAGGAAAGAAAGAAAAGAAAAACATACCCATGTAGAACCAACAAGTGTAATTTTTTTCCCCTTCTCTATCCTTTTCTTTTCTTACTCTATGTGAACTCTTTTTGGTACTTTAAAGGTACATACAATGAACTCAGCACTTGAATTCCCTCCCTTCCCTCTCCCCTATGTCAGCCCTGCCACACGTACATAATAATGCTGAACAAACATAAAGACTTCCACAGTTCATGTGTACCAGGACTCCCTGCAAACCAGTACTCACACAGAGGGGCCTGGCAAGATGTGGGCAGGAACAGCAGGTTCATTTCAACAGGACCAGGGCCATGTGAACCGCATGGTGCCGCAGGTGCTCCACCCTGGCCAGGAACTCAATGGCGGCTTCAAACTGCCCGGTCAGCACCAGAACCTGGGTGTACAGCATGGGATTCTGGTAGCCCTGGAAGTGACTCTCCCCTGCACACCACAGCCACAGCCACACCTTTGTTTCACAGAATCTAGTACACTGAGGGGAAGAACTTGCCTCTTGTGGCACCGGCTTCTGTGACAGATTTTATTACACATACGATTCCTTGCAAGAAACATTAATCATGATTAATTTTACCCCCCTTTTTCTTTTTTTAAACTAATGACTATAAGGCTTTCGTTGCCTTTTGAAAAGTATGAATCTTGCAAAGGTCTATGAAGTACACTTTCAGAAAAATTACAATGATCTATCAACTCTAAAAACCTAAAATTAAATCTAGTTGCAAAGTGAGATGACTGCAGGCGGAAATCCAAACAAATCTTAAATAAATGTTAGCGAACTGCCAAGAGAAACGTGGACAAACAAGTCACAAGACAAAACACGACGCGTTTTGCCTCTTAGGTCTTCTTCAGGCAAGACACAAATAAATAGGACAATGAAAATGAACGAATTTTTCACTTAGCTCAGATCTCTTCAGCCCAAGGTAGGCAGGCGTTGAATGAAAACCTACCTTGCGCAGAAGAGATCTAACCTAAGTGAAAAAAATTTGTTCATTTTCATTGTCCTATTTGTTTGAGTCTTGCCTGAAGAAGACCTAAGAGGTTGAAACGCGTCGTGTTTTGTTTTGTGACTTGTGTGTCCCACGTTTCTCTTGGCGGTTTGTTAACATTTATTTAAGAATTTGTAAAAATTAAATGTAAAGAAATCTACACAAAAAACTTCAATATGGAAAGAAATGAAGCAGTGCGGCCTTACTTTCAGAACCAAGTAGCACTGACACCTTGAAAATTAAAATAATACAAACAGTGATCCTCCCTGTTGAGCAACAGCCTCTGAGGTAATTGTCTGTAGCCTGATAATCTCTCACCACCTACCATAATCCTCATACAGCAGCTTCTGAAAGCGTTCCAAGGTCAGCGTCTCTGGAGCATTTTCATCCACGTCAAACTCCAGCTGGGATAACTTGAGCCACAAGTAGTCGTCAATCTTGTCAGAGATTTCAGCATGGTCTCATCAGGATCGCACTGGCACAATACAGTATACCGCTCTGAAACAGAAACAGACCTGTTGGAAATCTGTCTGCTTGAGCAGATTCTCTGGTAAACCATAACGAGAGAGAACTTTCCGCAAACTGCAAGAGACTGGGTTGAGGACCGTGGAGAGGAAGTTCCATCAACAAATCTTCTGACAACACGGAAAAGCGTAAGGGGAAGTGGTGTGGTGAGGAAAGGAGAGTGAACAGCTTGCCCTGTTTGCTCTCAAACAGCATCAAGGATGTAACATGAACAATGCATTTTGGGGTTTTACCATTTTGTGAATCAACAGACTTGGGATTCATCATAAGCTGGAATAAAAACTGTGCCAATACCAACCATAACAATTAAATCTTTCGGCAAACAGATTGGGAAGAAACATTTTGCATGCGTGCGCGCGAGTTGGGAAGAACACTGAGCGTGCGCACGCGCACGTGCATGCGTGCGTGTGTGTGTGTATGCATGCGCGTATGTGTGTGTGTGAGTGTGTGTGTGTGTGTATGCATGTGTGCATGCATGTGTGTGTCTGTGTTTGTGTGTCTCTGTGTATCTGTGTGTCTGTGTTTATGATTTGGATCTGAAATAATAATTAAAATTTCTACTGACATAAGCAGATTTCACACCTGTAAATGAAAGTGTGTATCAATTTTGTGAAAAATAAAACAATCCTCACCTTTCAAAATGATCTACAACTCAAGAGCCATCAGCAGAACTCACCGTTTGAATCCGTCTTGAGAGTTCTTGACAATGCGTCGGTACTGTACTGCAGTTTGATCTTGGTGTCATTGGCTACACTCAGCCGATGTTGTGGGTTTTTGACGTACTCAAGGAAGAATGCTGGGAAATCTCCTAACTGGTGACTGAAAACGGTAAAGGACTGTACTGATCTTGTACCATGTGCATACAAAGAAAAGGACAAGTCAAAGTGTGTGTGTGAATTTGAGGGTGCATGGAGTGAAAATGTCTATAGGCACATGAATGCATCTGCTACTAGCTTATATGCCTATCCCATCTTACCGTTTCCAGGAGATCAAATCTTCAAAAACAAGAGAAACAGATGCCCACCACTTTCAGGGTCACAACAGGTAAGATGTCTGAAAATGTTAATGTAATGGAACTGTTGATATCTAAAAGAAAAAAAAAAAAAAAAAAAAAAAAGCAGCAGTATCGCCTTTATCTGCACTACATAACATTGTTGCAATAGGTAGTGTTTACACACAGTGGAACTACTGAGACCTGTAACTCTTCAGTCCCTAATGTCAGTTTTCATTATAAATTTTTTTCAATTATATGATATCTGCATCATTAACCATCGTTTTAGATGCTTTTCTGAACTTGTCCTACCGCAGAATGAAGCCACTGGCATATGCAGTTCAGTTGAAGGGTCCACTAATGCAGTCTGAGCCAGTTGTATATCAGAATCCAGGCTATTGGACTTTTTTTTTAAATGTCAATACATCGCATTTACTATGTGCCTGTCAGTCTCTGCATAATTGTTGTCTCCCGCTAATCTTGAAAGAAAGTCACAGGCACAAATCTTGCAAAACACATGTCTCATGTTTTTCGTATTTTGGTTCGGACCTTTTACCAGTGTACTCTTTCTGAAGGTCCAGGGTCGCTGTACCACCATTTTCTTGCTTGGGTTTTAAGTTGATTTCATCCTTTGATGTATGTAATTTTGGCATACAACAATCCAGCACTCTTCTCTGCGTATGCTCATTCAATCGGCAACAGCCTCAATATTCAGTGCATGTTTGACTGGATCCTTCTCAGGATCTCTTCACAATCATAAGCACATGATTCTCAGGATCTCTTCACAATCATAAACACATGATTCTATTTTCATTTTAATTTTTGTTTTCATAGCACATTTGTTACGGAAGTGTGTCTGTTAAAAACATGGATCACTTGTGCACGCTGCTGGGAAAAAAAAAAAAAAAAAAAAGGATTTTAGAGTCTTGTGCCTGCGCTCACCTGTTCAAGGAAACCATGCAGCATGCATACCTGCTGAGCGGTGAACAAAGAGCTCAGGAGAGATTTGTTACCTGTAGGATGGGCAGTAGAAAGCAGAGACAAAAGACTGGTCAACGGCTCCATAGAGACAGTGAGGCTCTGCAAGAATGCATGCCTCATACCTTTTTTGTTTGTTTGTTTTTTTTTTCAAAGACACAGCAGGTGTCTTGTGAGATCGCAAATTGAAAACTACGGATGGACCATACAGAGGAACCGTCATAGCCATTATGAAGAAAATGAAAAGTGAAAAAAAAAGAAAGATAAATATTCTTAAGATAAAGAATAATATGATATTAATATATATGATGATATGATGATTAACATATCTTTTTCTTCTCTCAGGAACTTTCTCCCCAGACAGAATAAGACTGTAGTGTTGTTGTTGAGAGGGACACAGGCACAACTTTGTGCTTTGTTCTGTAAGTCGATGAGAGATCACACAGAGACTGGAAACTCAGAAAGAATTGTCATAGGTCTATGAGGACCAGACAACTTTTGTTTATGGAAACAATCTTTTTTTTTTTCATTTTAGTCTATGAGGATCTGCTGATATGTCTAATTTGAAAAAATATGTCTAATTAATTCTGTGAACAAAGTAGAAAGAAAGTATGTAAACAGTATACAAAGTTTAGTTTTAGTTGTTAAAGAGGCAGCTCAGCTCTTGTTTATGTTGTCTGACTGGTTGACATTGCATAAGAGAGAGTCCAACACTCATAATAATGGCAGGCATATATGCACTTGTCAGCATGCATACATACATGTACCTTAAGGCATGTGTGCATCACTGCAAATATCAATATATACGTCCATAACAATGTGTACACAGAAGGTACGGTCAACATGTTCTGATTTTCTAGCATTTTCATCACAACAGTTCTCAATGACATCAGATCCCAATCTTACACACATCTACTCAAAATGTACAGAACAAAATACTTAACAACAAAGCTTGTGAGTTAAGAAATGGCAGAAAAGTGTTACCTGACTCTCTCAACAACTTCTTGGGCAGCTTTCATGTCACCACAGCGAAGGCAAAAGTAGATCAGGCCCATATAGGCTGACCTTCTAAGTGCCCATCCTGTATACAACACAGTACAGTCGAACATCATACAACATTGCTCACTTCAGCACAGGTCCTGCCTGAATTGCCTTAACAACAAAAAAAATGAAACCTATTGCCTAGATGAGAATAAAATCAGAATAACCACCAAGTTGTCACAACCCCCAAACTTTTCTTGGTGCTTGATTCACTTAAACATGTCACTAATGGCTTAAGAAAATTCTTCTGCACAGCCACTTAAGGTCTATACCTGTGGTTAGTGACTTATGGACAAATATAAAATTCCAATGATTCATATTGGCTTTGTGATTTATGACTATGGAAAAAGATCTGTCTAGCACCAACTTTGCTCTACAGGAAGATTTGTCTTTTCAGACACTTAACCCTTCTTTTTTTGTACTCCCAGTTCTTACAGAACAGGGAGTACTTTACAATGAGAACGAAGAAAAATGCTGTCTGTGTGTCTGTCCATGGTCAAAATGTGTTCCACTCGCTCCAAACAAAACTTCTGGGCTGATCTTTCTGAAAATTTGTATGTTCATTATTGGTCACAGATGATGCCCGATGTTTTATTTTACCAGAATAGCCGTTACTAACATCTACAAATGATAATTTTAAAATATCAAGTCCGACAAGGCAAATAACCACCCAACTGTCGAGTTAGTTAGTATCCCCGCCTGTCACTGAGACCGGAGTTCTATTCCCTGCCGCGGAGAGCAACATTTTTTTTTTTCTGTTCTCTTATTTACAAAATTTTTACCACCAAAAGGGAGAAGAAAGTGCTATAGTGCCTGAATTTTTTTTTTCTTTATGTTGTACTACTGTACTGGAGTACGTTTATATGCTTTGCATCATGTTTTCTTTTGCCATCTCATCTTCCAGGCCACTTCAAAAGGCATTCCTCCCATGCTGCTGACTCCAGCTGGCAGTCCACAGTCATACTTTATCTTGTCCCATCACATCAACGCACACCAGAACATACCGCATTGATGCTGAGTCACATTGGTGTGTTCAGTGGGTCCTGGTCTGATTCAACAAATGCAGGACAGCACCTGCTACGACGCTCTCCCCCCTCCCCCCACTGACAACAATTGCTTCAGTTGCACAGCCAAATTAAGTAAGCATCCACCTCTGCAGGCTACCACTACGTATGTCCTACATCAAATCCCACGACCTTGCCAAGACTAGTGACCTCAGCAACCATTCTTCAATGGCACAGACCTTTCTGCTCAGAGTTTACATGACAAGGCTGTACTCTACACTTTCCTTCGTAACATATCCAAGTGTCAAGCTGGCCTGGCGAATGCAGACACCTGCAGCGCTGGTCAGGAAATTTTGAACAACACTCTCAGAGACCATTAAGTGGATGAAACTTGACTTCCAGTCTTCAAAACTGAGCCTATAGCACACTCAGAACCCACTACGAGCCAGCTGGGGCAGAAAAATCCCACAGATAAATGGCTCTGACAGGAATCAAACCAGTGACCTCCCAGCCCACAATCCATGACATAAACCACCGCGCCACACCTCGGCTCATTCATATAGATTTTATTTTTTTTGACAGTGGAAAGGTCTGTCTTTAAGATAACTTAACCATTCAAGTAGATTTTGCAGTTTGTGACTACAAAGATAGGTCTTTCAGACTCTTGACCACTCACTCCAACTGTATGAAAACATCTGTGTTTCTAAGCACAACTATTCATACAAACTTGTGATTTACGACTGATGAAGAACATGTCCTTAAAGGTAGGTGATGATTCATACAGATTTTGTGGTTACAAAGATCGGTTTTTCTAGGCATTTAGCCATTCGCACATGCTTTGGCTTTGTGAGTGCAGGAAAATCTGTTTTGTTCTCACAGTTACATACACTTTTGAGGCAGACAGAAGATCCCACTCTCTCTCTAAAAACTTCACACTATTTACAGTTTTCTGACTTTTGAAGTGAGATGCAAGGAGAAATGTATCTTATCTGGAGAAAAAAACATTTCTTCTGGAGCTCCTCATGCCCAACCCTTCCCTACACACTTCAGCAAATATATGTTAAAAAAAAAAAAAAAATGTGGGATCAATAAAAACACAAGTATGCAGAATAAAACAAATGATATGGCAGGGACAGCACTCACATTAAAGACAAATCAGAGGCGAGCTTCACAAGATGCCAAGAACGGTGGATGATCAGCTGGCTAGACGAGCAAAAAAAATAGGGCACCAAGCAATTTTCTTTTCAACAGTACCTCATGACGCTCTTCTGGCTGTTGGACAGCGAGGATTCAGATTGTTTCATGCGCCAATCAAAGGACATTCATGCTATCTGATATTTCTCTCCTGCATGACAGTGGACCTCAAAGATACTCCAGCAATCTCCAAACCAAAATCTCATCCACCTTGTCTCAAGTGCTTGCTATGAAATGCCATTGCTCCTAACATTGACAAGAATTTATAGCTTGTTCCCCTCCATTATATATGTCTCTGTTGTGATAATGCGCCCAGTACTCACATCAGCTGTAATGTCATGGTGGGCAGCTGAAGCCTCAGGTAGCTACGAACCAGGTAATATGTTCCTGGCACACCACCCAGCTGTGACTGTTCCAGGTTTTCATACACTATCGTTTTCAGGAACTGACAGAAACTGTAACAAACCATGTTCCATGTCTGATAAACATGCAGCTTTATTTCTGTTGATTTAATTAACTACCTGATATGAAGGTATCGGTATCACAACAAACATTTCCTTCACTTCAAGACAAAAACAGACTTTTATCTCAATGTTTGTACTGATTTAAAACCAAAGAAACAAGATCAGCGACAAGCAGCGTTTTTTGTCTGGCAACAAGAGACGTTCGTCTCCAAGTTCACCATAATGCTGTTTTTTTAGGCACTAAAGCTAACAAACACAGGTCAAAATGAAACTTATTTTTGGAGATACCAAAGGAAATTCTAAAAAAAAAAAAAAAATCCATGAAGATGGAAAATTTATGACAAAAAAAAAAGTAATGGGACTGATTATATCAATTTGCTTGAATCTATGGGCACACATCTTTTCTTGTTTTGACTTTATTCAGAACTGTTCAAGCATAGGAGTTTAATCAGGAACATTTTTGGTTATATTTCTTTCTACCAAAACTCACTTTGACTCTAAGTGGTCTATAGCTTTTGACACTAGGAGGCGCTGGGTGTCTTTGCCGAGTCGGAGGGCCGCTGGGAGGGCACCCTGGGCAGGGGATAAGGGGAGGTCAGTCATGCAGTGCATCATCTCCCACAGAGCCAGGATAGCCTGCCAATCACACACATCGCAGCTCAATGTCTCATCCCGGGACAGCCTGTCAATCACACGTCACAGATCAAAGTTTGCCTCAATGATATATCACTATGCAATGTCACATCCCCGGATAGCCTGTCAATCACACGTCACAGATCAAAGTTTGCCTCAATCATATATCACTGTGCAATGTCACATCCCGGGATAGCCTGTCAATCACATGTCACAGATCAATGTTTGCCTCAGTCATATATCACTGTGCAATGTCACATCACAGGATAACCTGTCAATGACATGTCACAGCATAATGTGACGTCACAGGATAACCTGTCAATGACATGTCACAGCATAATGTCACATCACAGGACAACCTGTCAATGACATGTCACAGCATAATGCCACATCACAGGATACCTGTCAATGACATGTCACAACATAATGTCACATCACAGGATAACCTGTCAATGACATGTCACAGCATAATGTCACATCACAGGATAAACTGTCAATGACATGTCACAACATAATGTCACATCACAGGATAACCTGTCAATGACATGTCACAGCGTAATGTCACATCACAGGATAACCTGCCAATGACATGTCACAGCATAATGTCACATCACAAGATAACCTGTCAATGACATGTCACAGCATAATGTCACGTCACAGGATGGCCTTACAAAAGAAAAATGGCGACATTGAATACATAGCTGAAACGTAAATAAAATAATTCGGATGCTCAATAATAACCCTTTGTAATTTTATAGTTAATTGCCAGTATGGGCCCTGCTCACCAAACAGGAATGGCATTGCATATTTTCCAACTTCCAACCCATGTACGCAAAAACAGTTTGTGTAGTCTTTGTTTGCAACATCAAAGCTTTTTCAGACACACACAGGCACTGACCCTGTCATCCATATTTCTGGCCACTTCCAGGAACAAGTCCACCAGACTGGGACGAATACTGTTGGACACCACCTCTTCGTTGTACACGTAGACCTGGAGCACATCACCACAAGTTTCAGAGTAATATAGTCCCAGCTGACCACATGAAGTTACTTTGAAAAGAAAAATGTTCCCTAATGGGAAACACACACACACACACACACACACACACACACACACACATACACACACCACACACACAGCACACATGCATGCATGCGCAACCACACACACATGCACGCACACACACACACACACACACACACACACACACACACACACACACACTCCCATCCTAAAATGCTAATGTCTACTGCAATTCATGACACAAACTCTGAACTACTGACATTTCTAAGGCTGAAACAAAACTGGGCCATGCTGAAGGTGCCAGCCATTCTGCTCAATCTATCACTCTCAGTTTACAAAGAGTAATAAATCAAAAACACCGTAGTGCCTCCCCACACCTTTCTGCCAAAAGTCATACAAAGACATTACACTGCAATTATGTTTGACTGATATACTCGAGTATGAACACACAAAAAGTCCAATAAATCTACCAAAACATATATGCTGATTTAATTTAGGGAAATCTGTTTGCCCTAAAATTGATGTTAGTGTACTTTTCAACAAAAATGAGTGTATTTTCTACAAAGGATGCATACAAATCTTCCAAATTTTCAAAAAAGTGGGGAGGGGCAGGAGGCAGAGAGGGGATTGGGGAAGGAGGCTGAAATATGGATTGTGGAGGGTGGGGGGTAAGGTGGTGGTGGGGGGACCAGCAGAGGATAGAGGAAAACCTGATCTTGTCAGAACTACAGCAAAAACAAAATGGGGTCTTCCAAAACAAATTACTTTCAAACCTATTTCATCAGTATACTTTATGTCTTCTTTTTTGTTGCAGGATTCCCCCCCCCCCCAATTTCTGTAGTCTTCGCTACTGTTCCTATGTACCAGCATGTTGGTTGAAGAAGAAGACAACCACACATGACTTCGTGTGCAAGGGTCAGCAAGGGTTGTCACTCTTTGGTCAAAGCACACCAAGACACTACCTGGTTAAATTCCACAATTAGAGCTAAAGAACTTCATCTCTAGATCTTTTTGTCAATTATTTTTTTTTCTTTTTTTTTTTTTTTTAGTTTGTCATACTCATATTTTTGTCACACATGTGTACAAAACACCATGAAATCTCATTTAAGGTCTGATTACAGTGCAATGAAATTTATAAAACAATGTACTGTAATGCGATTTTGAGGGGGCTAATGCACTGCTATATTCTGTTGCGTGATTAAATGCAGTGGTGCATGCCTGCATGCCTCTGTGTGTGTGTGTGTAAACTTTTAGTAAAACTGTTTTGCTGCTGTCATTGTGAAACTTCAATAATCATGCACAAAAAGTTGAAAAACACAAACAGTTTCCTTGAACAGGCGTTTTTCTCTTCAAACTGGAAAATCCAACAACTGTACATCAGATATATGACACAGACCTCTTCAAACACACTTACCTGTCTAGCATAAGCCATCTCAATGTGGTCCAGGTTACTCCTGCCTTGTGAAAACACCCCATCACTGCTCATAGCCTGTCCCAACACACACATGCACAGACATATATACACAACGCTCACTTTCTGGCATTAGTTCAATGTATTTTCTTTTAACTTAATTGAATTTTCAATCACTTAATTAACATTATCAAATGATACTAGACATGCTAACACCTCAACAGCATGAAATGTAGCCTTTCGACATTTCAAGTAGCATTCCAAATTTAAGCCTAGCACTTTTATGCGATGCCACAGGTCAGACATGATATTTTCAGCCTTCCTATCACCAAAGAATCCAAACGTTCAATACGATGATCTCCCCATGGGGAAAAAAAGCTAAAAGTAGTGAGGAGCAGGAAAGACACCAGCCTCACCAAGCCTCTAGGAAACTTTAGGAAAGTGAACTCCTGAGAGGTGAAGGGCCTGAACAGAAACTTGTTTGAAGAAGGCCTAAAAAAAGTGAAATCACTAAGCACATCTTCAGCCAGGTACAAAATCTTCTGAAAATCATCCTTGTATATTGTGCCTTACCTGAGTTGCCGACATGATGAGGTAAAGAGAAATTAACAGGCTGGTGCTAAATACACACTGCCTGTTTAACATTTAGGCTGGTGTCATTACTGCGGGAATTCTCCAGGGATTGGATGATATATTAAATATTGGGAGAATGTGAACCAGGAGATGAGAGATTGTAATTGCCATTAAAGCAGCATTGCTAGCTGCTCAAAAATAAAGTGTATGGAGTCAGCTACTAGATCAGCTCCCATATTCATGACAAAGATGCAAAACCTGGGCTAGGTCAAAATGGTCGGATAGTACGGGCCCTCTTTATTCAACATGCACTGTAAAGTGCGAATCTTTAATGATGGGAGATTATTTGGGATAAATGACCTTCTTGCCAGAGTGAGCATGCATACAAGTGCACAGGAATACACACACAGCTCTCACTCTCATTCTGTGCCAGTCTTCCCCTTGTTCAGTTCAGTGTTTCATTTGTCTCTGAATATCTGATAATACTAAGCCACAAATGTGGTCTGTCTGCGCACACACACACACAGACATAGACATACTCAATTAATCAGCCATTCTCGGATTTTTTTTCCCATTGCTTCGTACTTTTTTACACTACATACATATTATCACATATTACAAATTTGCAGATATATTCACAATTTTCCATAATTCTCTTCCAGTTGCATACCTCTGTCTCCTGCTGGAACTCAAAAGTGTCAGATCCAGACCCCAGCAATGTGTTCAGGATTTTGTGCTTTTCTCTTTCCCACTCATTCTGCATACTGTCCCACTGGTGACGTTCCACTTCAGAGAATGTCTGCATACACAATATACTTGTTCTCTTATCTCTACATCCTGTCATGCCTCTTATCTCTCTTTCACTTACACACATCTGTCTGTGGTAATTAATTTTTTTCAGTGCACCCACGCCGCTTATTCCGACACACCCTGTCACAGCCACGGCCCGGTCGGCCCCCGTCGCAGCCCCCTGCACCAGCAATCCACAGGCAGCAGTCAATGTTAAGTCTTCAGGAGGCAACCCACCGGAGGAGACACTGCACTGCCGCCGAGTCACTTCAGTGGTGTTCAGTGGCGCCTGTTCTGATCTAACATACGCAGGACACCACCTACTAAGCCCCCTACTGACGACAATAATTGCTTAGTCGCGGAGCCGGCGCGAGTGAGCTCTCCCTCCGGAGGGCGCCACCACGTCCGTCCACGACAGCCCCCATGGACTCGCCAATACCGGTGACCCCGACGGAACCAAACCAAGGCCACAGACGTGGAGAGGACATCGAAACTGAGGTCACCATGAGAGCAGGGCATGAAGGGCCACAGAATTTGAGACTTTTTTTTTTTTTTTTATGCTGATCGATGAGAATGAGGATGATTATGATGATGCTACGGATTTCCATTTCGGTCTGAGACTACATGACAGGGCTGTACTCTACGCTTCCTTTCATAATATATCCCCGGAGTCAACCAGGCCCGAGAGATACAGACACCTGCAGTGTTGGTCAAGAAATTTGAGCACACTCTCAGAAAAACGCATCCATTAAGTGGATGAAACTGGACTGTGTGGTCCCAGTCTTCCCAACTGAGTCCGCAGCAAACTCAACTCTGGGTAGGAGCCGGTCGGGGCAGAAAAACCCACATGACTTCTGATGGGATTCGAACCCACGACCTCCCAGCCGGAGTCCGATTCATGAAGGTGGTAAAACAACAAACAAACAAATCTTCATATGCTACAAAACAAAACTGCTAACAACTGGCCACATTAACAACTGCTGAAAAACTAAAGACTACACGTCCATCACCTGATACCATCATCACCCCATCTCATCTATCACGTAACTGCAAACAATGTGACCATGGAAAAATTCAAAATATTTTCAAATAGAATTCTATTTCATGTCATCAGCCCTGCTGAATGGGAGATATGTATTCTGGTTTACATATTTGTAATTGTTTTTCAACAGCAGGGAGATGCATGCATACACAATACATACAACACACACACACACAATGCACTTACGCTGCACACACACAATGGAATTATACTGGTACAGATACATGAACCTTGAAATAAAAAGATCAACTAAAAATTCAAATGATAAGATCTGAACCATACATACATGTTTGCGTGTTTGCTCTATGACTGAGAGAAGAGCATTTTCCCTCTCGTTCTTTAAAAATCCCTGCAAAGACATACACAACAAATTTTTTGTCATCTGGCTAAATGTTTTTTTTCTTTCTGTTCATTTCTTATTCATCACTCAGCGCACTTGCCACACTTGTGCACTTCTACACTTGTTGAGTGTTTGTTCCTGAAAAGGTGTGAGTGTGTGTATGCATGTGTGCGTGCACGTGCAAGTATGTGCGTGTGATACGTGTGTGTGCGTGGATGTGGGGGCATAAGTTTGTATATGCACGCATGGGTGCGAGCAAGAGTATGTATATGTGCACATGTGTTTAGATCATCTTCTTTATTTTGCCTATAGATGTACAAAAAGTTAAAACAGTTCAACTTTTGCTAACAGCCTTCTTTGTTGTCACCTATCCTTATTGCACTTTACCATTCCATCACACTCCAACTTGCCACAACATGTCTTTAAACTGACCTTAGGTAAATCATCATTTTCTGCGGTTCTGTTTTCTCACACACTGCTTTATCACCCTTCACTGGGAGTCAGTTAGAACTATCTTCGCTTTCAAATCAAACAGATCCAGATGGATGATACACATTGTACTTATAACTTTTTTCATTTTAAGGTTTCATTCATCAAAATCATCACTTTGACAACACACACACACACACACAGAGTGACACACACACACACACACACACACACACACACACACACACACACACACACACACACACACCAGAACACATACACGCACATGCCAACCATAACACACACACACACACACACACACACATATGCATGCACCACAACATAACACACACACACACACACACACACACACACACACACACACACACAAAATGACCACAGGCACTAGTATGATTTCGGACCTGGATGTCTGTGTCTCTGACTGGCTCCAAAGGTTCGAATGTAGTGGTCGCTTTCAGGCCATCCAGACGCTCTGTGATTTTGGGCACAGCGTAACCTTTACCTCCCAACAAAATGGATCTGCACATGTTGTTATGATCACAGCATGACCGCACGTGTTTCATAAATTGAAATGATACAGATTAGCAATATGTTCCTGAAGTTAATCAGACCAGCAAAGTAGACTTAACAGTAACAAACAGAAAAACAAAATAAAACAAAAAAAAAAAAAAAAAAAAAAACCCAGAGATACTTTGCAAAGAAACAGTCTCAGCAGTAATATCAGGATTCTCCCCCCCCCTCTCCTCCCCCCCACTGTTTTTAATGCAGGTCTGTATCTCTTGGGCTTGGTTGACGACAGGATATATCATAAAAGGATAGATATAGTCCAGTCCTGACATGTAGTCTTAGACTAGAATGGGACACTATGGCATCATCCTCATCCTCACAACAACAACAACAAAAAAGTCTAAATTCTGCCCTGATGGTGACCTTAGTCCCAAATTCGTTTCCATGACCCTGTCTTGGCTGATTTGAGCCAAAGTCATCGTAATCAGCAAGTTCATCGGAACTTGTTCCTTGGAAAGACATGGTGGACCGACTAAGCCATCATTGCCTTCAGTTGAAGGCTCAATAGATGGTGTCCAGTGTAAACTGGATCACAGCAAACCCCACTGAAATACAGCCAAAGTGACCTTGCAATTGAGCAGTGTTTCCTCTTGTGGGATGCCTCACAATACCTTACCACTGACCGCTCCCTGTGGACTGTCGACACTGGGGCTACAACAAACTAGGGCATAGCTGTAAACAAGGAGTTGGAATGAGCAATGTAATGTCACCAATTTGGTATGGTATGGATGACGAGGGGGGGGGGGGGGGGGGGGGGTCATTATATTCCCTCTTTGGCTACCATCTTACATGTCAAGCTCTTGTAAGCAACAGCTAGTTTGTGTTATCTATGTTTCAAATTTTCAAAGCTAATGCAACATTTAAGACTTTCTACAAACCATACACTTCAGGCCCAAGGGCAGAGCCAAATCAAAGCCATGTCTGCTTCCATTCCGTGGAGAACATTATCACAACACTGTCTCTCAAGGTCGTATTCTGTCTTGCCTATCACTCTTTTGGTCATACACATTTTCAGGCATAATCTTCCATCCAGTGGCTACTCTAGCTGGCTCTGTGGCAGTGCTACTGGATCGTACATGGTTTTCAAGAAAATATATTACATTACAAATGTTCATTGCATGTGTCATCGGATTCATGCACGCATGCATGTACGCACACACACACACACACACCGACACACACACACACACACGCACAGTGACACACACACTCATACCCATTACCTCCCAAATGACTAAACCCAAATAACAGTTTTTTTTTTAGCTACTCTAAACTTACTTAATTTCTGAGCTTCAACCCATTCTTTTTAGTGACCTCTGCTTTCAGGGACATGTGACTGTGCACCTGCAACTTGCTGCTACACTGTCTGCATCAAAGATCATAAAAGTGTTCTGCTAAAAAATGCCGTTTTCTTTTACTTTTTTTTTCTTTTTTTCTCAAAACCTTCTTCAAAGGAGGAAAGTTTCACACTAGAAGAGGAATAAAAAAAATACATGATCAGAGTTTACTTTTAGTCTAAAGGGAACATCAGTTTTGAAACTTTCAGCGACATGCAACAGAAAATCACAATTTTGTTCCTCTTATGCTGTACTGAGGAGATGAGACCAGTGTCTCTCTCTTACTAAAAAACTAGAAACTGGGAAAAAGGATAAATAAAAAGAGAAAAAACAGTACTGATAACAATATGGACTGTTGAAATATTTACACAATTTATTTAGTTTCAGTAGGTGTTCACTTGATGGTGAAGACTACTTAGTGGCTTTCATTTGCGCGGAGTGGGGGGGAGGGAATGGGTAATTTGGGAGGGGCGAAATACTGTACTGAATACACCGAAAAGAATAAGAGGTCAGACAAAGATCTGCATTCAGCTTACGCCTTGACGTCACTGGTGTCCTGAGAAGCGGGAGCTCTGCGGGTGATGAGGCGCTGCCCTGCTTCCAGAATCTGCGCCAAGTTGCGCTCCACGTGAGGCAGGTCGGTGCCGCTGTCCATGTCTGCTGTCAGCTGCTCTGCCTGCTGCAGCAGGTCACGAACCCCTCTGTCTCCATCTGAAAGTCAGTCAATTATCAGTGTCAATGATTGCACCTGTGCAGGAAGTGAGATGGGGAGTTATTATCCCCTCACAGTACAGGTATGTCAAAATTTCCCGAGTTAGAAAGGAATACGGGGAGGGGTTAGTTTGACCCTTACCCTCCCATCCTCTCTTCCCCCTCTTCCCGCCTAAAACTGTATCAAATTCCTTTGAATGAGATTTCCCATCCTACTTCCATTTCATCTGCTTAACATAAGCAAAGACTTTTTACATTTAAGCACAGCCAAGCCATTTCTTGCTGTCTGTGTTGCCTGTGCAAGTGTCCAGTGGTTAAAAAGCATTGCAAGTGTCCAGTGGTTAAAAAGCATTGCTTATTTGTCAAAAGTATGTTTCGTTCTCTTGGGAGTTCAGCAACCAATTTTTTCTTTTTCCCCCCCTATCACCATCATAAATTGCTAGTATGTAAGTGCTACAGGATAGATGCTGATCTGTGAACAAAGTTCATAAAACAAATTTACAAACCAGATAATATTCTTTTTAATATACACCAACCCCAGAGGCAGTGCACCCACGCCGCTCATTCCGACACCCTGTCCACAGCCACGGCCCGGTCGGCCCCGCCGCAGCCCCAGCACCGGCAATCCACAGGCAGCAGTCAATGTCAAGTCGTCAAGAGGCAACCCACCGGAGAGACACTGCACTGCTGCCGAGTCACTTCAGTGGTGTTCAGTGGCGCCTGTTCTGATCTAACATACGCAGGACACCACCTACTAAGCCCCCTACTGACGACAATAATTGCTTAGTCGCGGAGCCGGCGTGAGTGAGCTCTCCCTCCGGAGGGCGCCACCACGTCCGTCCAACGACAGCCCCCATGGACTCGCCGATACCGGTGACCCCCCGACGGAACCAAACCAAGGCCACAGACGTGGAGAGGACATCGAAACTGAGGTCACCATGAGAGCAGGGCATGAAGGGCCACAGAATTTGAGACTTTTTTTTTTTTTATGCTGATCGATGAGAATGAGGATGATTATGATGATGCTACGGATTTCCATTTCGGTCTGAGACTACATGACAGGGCTGTACTCTACGCTTCCTTTCATAATATATCCCGGCGTCAACCAGGCCCGAGAGATACAGACACCTGCAGTGTTGGTCAGGAAATTTGAGCACACTCTCAGAAACGCATCCATTAAGTGGATGAAACTCGACCGACGCTAACCACTTCGCCACGGCGGCTGGTGTGAGCTCATAATACTTTGTTACCTTCAATTTCATATCTTTTTCTCTCGAAAATGCAAAAACAAGTGAGCATCAGATTAATAAACACTCTACATGTTGGGTTGTGATTTAAAAAAAAAAAAAAAATTGTGGCCTGCTGTGAATACTTTCCTCTGTACTAATTAAAAAAAAAAAAAAACATGCACAATGAATTCGTTCATGTACACACACCTGTATAGCATGATCCAGCTCCTAATGTACCTACATTCATTCTATGTGTAAGTTGATAATATATGGCTAGGATGGGTTTCTGTTTATGGAGCACTTACTTATTTGAAACTAAGTTATAAAATCAAATCAATGTTATACTGCTAGATCAGTTTTCATTCATTCACTCAGTTTTTCTCTTAATTTTTTTTGTGGATGAATGAGTTATAAAAACATCAAAATGATGCAGTTTCTCCCCATGATGATGTATTTGGTGACTCATGATGATGGGGATTGCACGTTTTTTGCAAGACCTCTCTGTACTGTGTGAAAAAAAATCAAAGTGGAATTGCTCCAAAATTATGCAAATTACAGTTACCAATGTTGACCTGACTGAAAATGAAAGCTTTGTTTATAACATCAATATTTTGAAGTTTTCAGACCAAAACTGAGTCTACTGTTTACATTCAAACACAGATTTATAAAACCAGTAAAATCATTTTTGAGTTTATCAAAGCATCCTAAGTTCAAAATACATACTATGATAATGTAATTTGCTGCCAAATACTCAATGTTGTCAAAACAGTGTGGAGCACACATACTATGATATTTTCATATGCTGTCAAATATCAATTTTGTCAAAAGTGTTCTTCAGATCTTGGTAGGTCAATTTTCCAGATGTTCAGAGTAACTTAAAATAAAGTGCCCTGTCTGTTCATGTAAAAATAATACAACTTTTTGTTTATTAAAGCATCAAAACTCTAAAAGCACATAATATTACATGAACTTATAAGATACAATATCTTGTTATACAGTCATTTGGCAATAATGTTTTTTCTGTTTGTTTATTTTGTAAAAGTTTTTAAGATATCAGAGTTTAAGTGAAATAACCCTCTACCACCATCTCTGCTCTTCTAGTTCTAACTTTTGTCCCCCCCCCCCCCCCCCCCCCCCCCAAAAAAAAGACAGAACAAATTAACTTACATGAAACTGGCTGACACAAAAGAGAAAAATTGAGGACCAATTTAATTATGTGGACAGATTCTCCTGTTTGGATTTGTTCCGCTGTTGAAGTGAAGGCATACTCTGGAACCAAAAAAAATTGTGTTTGTCACACAAAAGAATAACTTTTTGCCAATTGGCCAGCAGGAACACCTTTACATCATGTATGGTTGGGAATCCCAAATAATTCAAGGGAAACATCAAGATCCTGCAAAGAATCCAATGACGTACTGACTACAGGAAGTATCTTTCTTTCCGAGGGCCGTTGTCGACTGGAACTCCCTCCCAGCTGATGTTGTCGAGGCCCCCTCCTACAACACCTTCTGCTTGAGGCACTGAGGGACTTCTAGGCACAGTAGATTTCCCCCCCCCCCCCCCCCCCCCCCCCACACACACACACACACACACACGCACACACACATTAGGTCTTTCACTTTTTTTTTTTTTTTTTTTTTAATGGCATACGGATAAGGGCTAAGAGTATGAAATTTGACTAAGAGCACACACTTGCATTTTGCCAAAAATGTTAGTAATGGTCAAAGTTATGACTGCTGAACATCAATGGAAGAAGAAGATTGACCCCGCTGCCTGTGGGAAGAAAAGACTTGTCACATGCTCCAGCACACTGCCTACAGCAGACACACTGAGACTAATAAATCACTGAATGATCAGCAATGTTCTCTTTCAGAAGAATAGGGTAATAATTAAATGATGGGCAATGTCCTGGTTCTGAAGCATCATTTTGTGTTGGTCACATTTTGTGGCAATTGATTAGATGCAGACGAAAGGGGCCTGGTAAACGTGGACTTTATTAAATGATGGATTGAGTATAATCCGTTCAAATTAAAAAAAAAAAAAAAATAGTTTGCAATAGAATAAAACTGTACAAAAATCTACCAAATTCCCAAAGATTCGTATGCATTCGCATTTCCGTTAAGTCTTCTTCTGCTTTCATAAGTGTACTCTTTCAACCAGCTGAAGATTCTAACAAAATCTTCAAGTCTAGGCTGTGTGATATTTAAAGACAAAACAACTGATTCCAAGCGAAACTGAAAGCTTGCCATCGTCAAAAGAAAACAATCGTCAATCAATGTTATCATGCTCATTATCGTCCGATCATCCTCGTCGACAAAAACGGCAAATTTAGGACCATCGTTTATTTGAAAAATGCTAAAAACACACCTCCAAGCTTTCGAGTTGGATCACTTTCACAAAACCTGTAAAATCTGTTCTGTCAATCAGAATAAATTCGTTGTCTTTTGCGTGCAGTGTTGTCTTTTCGTCTTAATTTTCTTCGCCGCCAAACTCGTGTGCCGGCTGAAACGGAAGCTACTACTTTTTCTCAGTTATTTAAGGATCCCATAATTTTACGAATCAAAACATCTAAAGACACAAACCAGCTCAAAAGAAAATAATTTTATACCTTCCTCAGAATTGCTGCCTGGGGATGATCCGTAGTAACAGATGCACGGATTATTTCAAATTTAGATTTAGTATATTTTGCCGTGCTTTTATGGTTTTAAATCAATTCATTATTAGATTATTTATAACTTTTTTCTAAAAAGTTATTGTGTACCAAATGAGAATTCCCGTTCAGTCCACGCGGTATTGCACATGACAACACAGCGCACGGCAGATGACATTCCGTGCCACACTGTCCTGTCTAAACACAGCACAATATTACAAGTTATCAGATCAGCTGGTATTTTTGACACGGCAGCAGAAGAATTTGGTAATCATCTCCCACAGTATTGTAAGTTTTTGTTTTATGCACGATGAGCGTGACTATCAGTGAACCTGTTATATATGCCAGGCATCGTAATCGTTGGACAATGACCATCATCAGTATCATTAAGTACACAAATCGGAGAGTCCTTAGACCTGAAGTCACGATCACATTTACACACAGACACGCTCTCTGTCTGCCAGCCTGTCTGTCTGAATCTCTCTCTCTCTTTCTCTCTCTCTCTCTCTCTCTCTCTCTCTCTCTCTCTCTCTCTCTCTCTCTCTCTCTCTCTCTCTCTCACACACACACACACATACACACTCACGCATGTACACGTGTGTGCAGTTGTGCACGCACAACAACAACAACAACAACAAAACATGCACCATGTAATGCTGTCTGAGTAACAAACACACACAGTTGTGCATAGTGTACTTGGTCGTACACATGTACTGAGTTATATGCACACTAACACATAACCAATGTCATATGACATTCTCATTCACTCAGGCATATTTGGCTGTGAAGCCATGGCACAGCATAGGAAATTTTATGCTATTTGAGTGTGTTAGCTTACATACTTTTTTTTTTTTTAATCATCCGATAACAGCCCAACATGTAACACTCACACAAACACACATAGTCACACACACACACACAGTGACATGCATGCTTATGCATGTGCACATACAGATGGTGACACACAAACAACATGCACATGCATGCATACACACACACACACACACACACACACACACACACACACACACACACACACACACACTCACACACACATATATACATTATATACACGCACATACACATACGTACACATGCAGAGAATAGTGTAGAATCTAGAAAATATGTCATAACCCCCCAATCTCTGGAACGTGATCATTGTATCAGAGGGCTCCTTGTGTTAATTTACTCTCTTCTAGTTTTACTCTGCATTTTGTGCGCTGCACAATTTATCATTTTATGGCCATGCATTTTAATTTGCATTCCTTTTTTATGCATTGTTGTTGTTTTTCTTTCCCCCATTGGTCTTGCTTTTATCAACTTTTAGCAAAATGTCACAAAATTTGTGAATACACATGAAAGATTCATTCAAGGTTAAATGATTCGTTCAGACTCATTCTGTAGGAAAATAAGTATCTGTGTATAACAAGTGTGTGTGTATATGTGTGTGTGTGTGTGTGTGTGTATACAATATCTGGAAGATTCAGCTCGGAAGCACAGATGGGATATGACGAAACCAACAAGCAAATGTTGTAATCCTCCAGGGCCAATCCCTAATCGTAACCTTGTACATAGGCTGCGGGTTAATGGTTGGTTAGGTAGGTATTTAAAACCGGCACTGCTTGTGCATGTGGTCAGACTCTCGATATCCCTCATTTTTATTTTTGACTGTACTAGTACAAAAAATCACTTTCAGCCTCTTCATGATAAGATGAAGTCCTTCAAGCTTCCGTTGACTTTGTCAAGTGTTTTTAATCCCAGTTATGAGAACGGCTGGAGCCTGGCAATGTTGGCTGTTACTCTTATTAAATCTCATCCACTTGGAAGATATTTTTAATTCTTCCACCGCCCCACCCTCTCCTCGATGCCTCCCTCCCCCCTAACAGGTTTTGTTTGTTTGTTTGTTTTTTAGAACCAATTCGCGAATTTTTGAAACGTTAAAATCTTATTCAAGGCATATTCCATATCAGTATGGTTCGGCGTCTAATTTGCACGTAGAGCAAGGCTTTTCATCCCCCCCCCCCCCCCATCTTCCCCCCTCTTCTCCCCTTCCCCAATCCATATACACCCATAAGCTGTTCGACTCTTACGAGTAATATGTCAGCCAGTTCCATACTTTAATGACCCTTGACTACCATGTAATGGATATACATGTAGTCACACAGAATTGGTGTTTCTGAATTCCGGTATATATGGGCTCTCAGTGTGTGTGTGTGTGTGTGTGTGTGTGTGTGTGTGTGTGTGTGTGTGTGTGTTTTATGTTAGTGTATGTAGAAATTATCTCCTCTATAGGCTTATTGCTTTGATGTTTGGACAAACGAACGAATGAACGAAGTTTAATGCTGTTAGGCTGTAAAAGCCCTTTAAGCAAATCGGCGGGATGTACAATAACAAAACGCGACTCAATTTCGATTTTATTAACATGGAAACCACAGCAATATCCTGTTTTTTCACTTTACGTGATGAAAATCATGAACGAGAAAATGTCACTGGTGTTCACTGTCAGTTCTGTAGACGACGGTCACCCCAGGTAAAACTGGATCAGTCCGTGGACAGCGTGCAGCACATGCTTGGGTCTCTGCATGCTTCGTGTTGCCGATGCGTCTTCCTTTCCAAATGCAGGACAATTTAAGACATTCCTCTTATGACATGTGTCTTTCTTCCTGGTTGTTAAACCAGAAAAAGCGATCGTCTTCCGAACACGGATCGCAGGAATATTCTTGAAGGTCGTCGTCTGATTCACACAGCAGCACACTTACATCATCCGTTTGATGGAACATATCCTTCCGAAATACTTTTTGTCTATAGCTTGCTCCAAACTTGTGTCGATGTCCGACTGGTGGATTTCTGGGGGCCCCTGCTGTTGCGCACCAACGGATCGGGGTGCGAGCACCGAAGCGTATCCTGAATGGGCGTGGATGTGTATGTGCGTGCGCGCGTATGTGTGCGTGCATGCGTGTGTTTATGAGAGTGAATGCATGTGTGTACGAGTGCTCGAGTATGAGTGTGTGTGTGTGTGTGTGTGTGTGTGTGTGTGTGTGTGGGCGTGTGTAAGTCTGTGTGTGAGTGTGCAAGTTTGAGTGTATGTGAGGGTATGAGTGTGTTTGTATTGAGATGCGTGTATTTGTGTATTTATGTAAGTGCGTACTTTTGTGTGTGTGCGCGCGGGCACGCGCGTCCGTATGTGTATGTGTATGTGCGTGAGTACGCACGCGTGCATGTCTGTGCGCTTGTGTGTGTATGTGTGCGCGCGTATTTTGTGTGTTAATTATGCTTCTTTGCTTTGAATGAAAAACGTTGGTATTCTGTTCATAATGTTTTCTTAAATGTCAGTACAACTTTGAGTTAATCTGACAATAAATTGGTTTCAGTCAGTCAGTGTGTGTGTGTGTGTGTGTGTGTGTGTACCCATGTTTTCTCTTCTTTGAACAATAGACCTGTTACTAAGCTAATAAAATTTAATACTAGTTATTCTCAATCTTCAGGGCCAGTGGTGAACTGGTGATGACCCTAACAAACAGTGTCACACCCACAGATTCAACAGATAATTCCAACTCCCTGATCTTGTTCCCCCACCTACAGGCTTCTTATCAATTCCTAGGTAATCCCTCTTCCCCTTTTCTCCCCAACTTTCATATTTTTTTCCTGTATTTTTTGCTTTCTATAGTCATTCATTGATCTGTTGTCATAGATGTGCATGTTACTTGTCGCTGTAGTATTTGTGCTTGATCTTGAATTTTATTGAAATGTTTAGGTTGGAGCAGCAGAAGATGTCAGACAACTACAGGAACAAGGTGATCCTAGCACCCATGGTACGGGTAGGCACTCTGCCGATGAGGCTTTTGTCCCTGGATTATGGGGCAGATCTTGTCTACTGTGAGGTGAGATTCTGACCAAGGCTACAATGTTAACTTGCTGAATCTAATTAAGTTTATTACCTGTCCACAAATCTCCCTCTCCTATCCCTCAAGATCACTCTTCTCCATTTTCTTTCTCACTTATGCTCGCTCTCTCTCTCTCTCTCTCTGTCTCTCTCTCATTTCATTACAATGTGTGTAGATGTCTGAGCAAATATTTTGTGTGTGTGTATGTGTGTGTGTGTGTGTGTGTGTGTGTGTGTGTGTGTGTGTGTGCCATCCTAAGTTCATGAGATCATGATCCTTACTTTTCAGAGAAAACAGAAATGAATTACACATCATTAAAGGAATGTGAAGGCATTAAAAGATGGGATGATATGTCTTTAAGTAAACCCACATCTAATTTTGTAGTGACTTGGCATTGGGAATGGTTTTTATCATGTTTGATAATGTATAAATGCTTCCATGTCAATTCACACAACAAACAAGATACATAGATACATATATATATCTATCTATCTATCTATCTATCTATCTATCTATATCTATCTATCTATCTATCTATATATATATATATATATATATATATATATATATATATATATATATATATATATATATAATTTATAATGATATGCTTCTGAACCCTTGAGATCTAGAAAATACACATCCATCTGGCTTTGTAATGTTATTTCATTTCGGGGGATTGTTTTCCGTTTTAGATGTCTATGATTAAACCACTTGAATTGAGAAAACATCGTATCTTTTGTGCGTGCATGTGTGTGTTTTGTTTTGGGGTTTTTTGCAAAGTCATTATCTGTGAGATATTGCACACAGCTGTTGAATCACTTAAGAAGTTTTCAGTGCTGCCTGTTTGGACCTACCTAACATACGCTGGACACCATGTATATTTAGCCCTATAGTAATACTAACAACAATAACTGCTTAGTCGCAGATCCTGCATAAATGAGCATTCTCATACTGATGTGCCCCCATGTCTGTTCAACAACTGTGCCCTTGAACTTACCTTTACTGACTTCTTTGACGTAGTCGCACCACAGCTGAGCTCAACACTTCCTTTCATAGTATATCCCGCCCTCGACCAGCCTGAGAGAGGAGGACACCTGCTGTGTTTATCAGAAAATTTAAGCATTGCTGTTGGCGGCACATTTATTTATCAAGTAGATGAAACTCAACTGCGTGGTTCCAGTCGTCTGATTTCATCTCATGGCACGCTTAAGCTGGCCAGGGCAGAAAACCGCCAAAATAAAGGGCTCTGATTAGAATTAAACCCAAACCATCCAGCTGGTAAAAGTAGCCACTTCAGCATGGTGGCTGGTAAAATCATCCTTTAAGCTAGATCTTCTGGTTGGATGAAGAAACTCATACGTTTTTGGAGGGACAATTTTGTTATATGATGAATGTATGAATTGTATTTATTTCATATAACTGTTTTGTTAGTCCTTCAGCGTGATGTAAAGTGTGTGCGTGTGTGTGTGTGTGTGTGTGTGTGTGTGTGTGTGTGTGTGCGTGTGTGCGAAAGAAAAATGAATGTCTGATGAACTATTTAAGTGTGTTTTTGTCTAAAATTTTTTTTGAAAAAAAACAACCTTTCCTCATCCTTTTATTGACATTATGATCAGATCAGGTAAACAAGTTAAGACAGCAACAAAAAAGATTATATCAAAAGCAAAACAGCTGCCCCATAATCTTAAGACTTCACCAATAAAAATGTTATTTTAATTTGTGAATGCATGCAAATGCTGCAGATTACAGATTTTCCATGTATATTCTTAAAAGATTTATGCATTTATATTTTTAAAAAAAGAGTTATCTGTCTGCTACCAAGAATATTGGCTTCAACTCATAGAAGATCAATTCCACATGAAGTGTAGACAAGTTATGCTTTACTTTGGCACCATGTTGTTCTATCAAAAAAGTTTTTTTGAAAACAAAGTGACTGAAGGAGGAAAATGAAGCAGAATTCTGAAAGAAAAGGGGTTAGTTTACCTCCACAGATACAGACAAACATTACAGGACAAAAACGCAATGTATTTCCACCTCTTGGGCCTTCTTCAGACAAAAACAAACAACAGTTATTGTATGTGTGATGGCTTCTTCTTTTGTATGCATGTCAGGATATTCCAAGCTTGAGTGCTTGATCTTGTATACAATAATTTCTTTTCATATGTTTGCCCTGTTCTGTTTCCAGGAAATTATCGACAGGAAAATATTGAGTACAACAAGAACGGAAAATGGTGAGTTGGTTTCGCTCTGTAAAGTTGTTTTTGACATAGTTTTTTATCTGTCTGCATGCATCTCTATCCGTACCCATGAAAGAAAAGAGCATAAAGAAAGACAGGTAAAAGATTTTGCTCTGAATGATAGGTACAGTTGCAGCAGCAATACTCACAAGTCTGCAAAGTCAAGCAGTTTACTGTACTCGGAAACCAAACACATAATGCACGCACACATGCACACACATGCACACACACATGGACACACACATGCACGCACACACAGAGAGACACACACACACATACACACACATACATGCACACACGCACACGCATGCATGCACACACGCACACGCACATGCGCGCACGCACACACACACACACACACACACACACACACACACACACACACACACACACACACATATGCACACACACATATGCATATTCACATGAATGAATGTATATGTGCGTGCACACACACACATACACAAAACACATCCACACACACACACACACACACACACACACACACACACACACACACACACACACACACACGCTTACACACACACATGCACATGTGTGTGCATTTGCACGCATGTGCGTGCACACACACACATGCGCATATCTTACATCATTTAAATCGTGTTGGCATATGCCTGTACATCCAGAAACATGTGAGTGTGTGGGCGGGTGGGTGTTTGTGCGTGTGGATGTAATTTGTGAGAATATGGACATGTTTCCTCATACATGTGTTCAGACATGTATGCACATAGTTTTTATCCTTTAATGCTGATTGTTGTTATGAAAGCTCACTCGGGTCTTTTCATTCTCTGAACCACAAATTTGGAATTCACATCCATTATCGGGTTCATTGTGCCCCTCCCTTGTCTTTTCAGTAAAAGCACTGAAGACTTAAAATCTTTGCAAGCTTTACATTATAATGATTAAATGTTTTTGTGCTCAGAAGTCTTTCAGTTTGTGTGTGTGTGTGTGTGTGTGTGTGTGTGTGTGTGTGTGTGTGTGTGTGTGTGTGTGTGTGTGCTGCTGTGCGTGCTGGTGCATGCTGGCAGGAAGAGAGAAGCACTTTGTTTATTGAATATGGGGTGTTGATGGAAGTAGTTGTTAGATGGAACATTTGATGTGAATGTGTTTTGGGAACAATGATAGCGCTTTTACCATTCTTGCATTTTTATGCATAAATGAAGGTAAAAGCAATGTGTGTGTGTATGTGTGTTAATGAATTTTTGCTATATTACTTTATGCAAAGTGCTGAGCACACCACTTTTTACTGGAAAAATAAGTATTGATGGTCATCAGTACTACTCAGAAATAGACGTCAAAATTTGCTGCTGACATTTCAGGATTGATTGTGTCCAGAAGTAATGTCTGTTTGACCTGAAATGAAGTGGGGAAAAAAAACACGCACAAACAAAAACATTTTGTGTCGCAGTGTCATCTTCCATGTCCCGTCAGTGACATGACTTCTATGCCACTCTTTACAGCATCGCCTTTCATAAGTTTATGCTGTTACAGTCCCAGCACCAGCAGTGTACCGGGAGCCGTCAGTATGTAGTCACCATAAAGCAAACCACAGGAGGAGACACTAACGGCTGCTGAGTCACTTTTTGATGAAGTTTGGCGATGCCTGTTTTGATCCAACAAGCACAGGAGCTTATCTACAAAGCTTTGTACTGATGACAGTAATTGTTTACTGGCAGAGCCAGCATGAGTGAGCCCTCCTCTCCTTTCCATGCACATCTCCTCCTCCTCTTTCAAAGATACCACCACATCCCTCAATAACAGTCCCCATGAACTTTCCTGGTGCGTACGACTTTGACACAAATTTACCAGGAGCACAGGTGCGTACAGGAAATGAATATTAAAGTTATTACATGGAACAGGCATGCAGAGCTACAGAATGGGATTTTTTGTTGTTGTTTGTTTTTTAATGAGGATGACAAGATGATGCCTTGGAGTTCCATTGTGATTTGAGACTGTATGACATTTTCGTTCACTTCAGTTTGGGTTTGAACTTTTTTCACCGGGTTAAACATACTTGGCCACAGGGTATCCCTCATTATTTGTTTTACAACATCACTTGTGTGATTGACAGCTGTCCTTGGAACAACGGACTACACAATGTCTGACGGAACAGTGGTCTTAAGGACATGCGCTCGTGAGAAGGACAGGCTGGTTTTTCAACTGGTGAGTGGTGGATGGCGTTACCATGTTTGCTTTCTCCATTTCCTTCTCTCTACATTCCCTCTGTCTGTCTTTATCTGTATTTTGCTCATGTCCCTCTCTCTCTCTCTTTCTGTTTCTGTCTTTTTCACTCTGTCTATGTGTGTCTCTCTCTCTTGATTTTTTTTTTCTTGCTTGGTGTCTGTCTTAGAGCATCTTGATGTCTCTTTTGGTATTTCTAACTCTCTTTTCCTCAGAGAGTTAGAATTTCTTTGTACAGGTAGTTCTGTTCTGTTATGTATTTTACAAAGTTCTTTTTTTTCAAATTTTTTTTTAGCAGGTTAACCTCTCTCTCTCTCTCTCTGTCTCTCTCTCTCTCTCTCTTCTGTCCATGTCTGTCTGTCTGTCTGTCTGTCTCTCTCTCTCTCTGTCTTCATGTTGACCTTTCTTTCACATTTTCACAGGTATGGATATTTACTCAGTGTGTGTCATTAAGCCCTTCATGTATGAGCTGGCACAGATATTTATTTATATGGGGACATATACATACACACATACCTATCCATGCAAACATATATTGTGTTCTTGCATGCAAACGTTCAAGCATTTGTAAGGACACACACATATGCAAGAACACACACACACACACGCACATACACACACACACACACACACACACGCACATACACACACACACACACACACACACACACACACACACACACACACACACACACACACACACACACACACACACAGATGCACAAACACACTCACTCACTCAGATACACTCACACACAGAAACAGATTGTATGGCTGAATTTCGTGTTGTTATATAAAAAATTTGATCTGTTGGAAAATTGTATATAAGCAGTTTTTCAGTTCATGTGATTTAAAAGAAAATATTGAGTGTATTTTACATGAAGTATTTTCAACAGGGGACATCTGATGCCAAAGAGAGCATTGGCAGCAGCTCGAAAAGTGTAAGTGTTAACCCTTGGCATATTTATTTTCTTTTACATGAAATCTATGGTGCCTGATTGTATCATGGACATGTTGATTAGAAAGGTAACACAACGTCTGTTGCTTCATCGACACAGTAAATAGCTGTGATGAGATGATTTCTGTAAGATGTGAACTACTGTGAAAGTAGTTGTAACGTGGAGATGGGCTGTTCTTATTAGTACTCTTAAGCTGGATATTTCTTGGCTTTACTTACTGGTTAATCACAAGCATTTTATTTCACAAGCAAGAGCAGTACTTTCTCTAACAGTCTGTTGTATTTGTTTCAAGATGTTTGTCTTCTGCCAAAGCAACGGCTTTAGTAAACAGACACACCATTCAACATGGTGATAGGTATACTGCACATTTATATAGATCCAAATGACCAGTTATCCGCTGAGATTGGTATGCTGTATAAATGTGTATGCATTGTTGCAAGAAAGATAAATATTACTATCATTGTTATCAGTATGTGACCATTGTCCGTTAATTTATTGAATTGTCTGTTATGTAGTGTGTACTGTCACAAAGAAGAAACTTTGGGTTCTCTAGTTTGCAAATCACTTTTGGCATCTGCGATATACATGAACCATTATGACCCCTGAGGCCCAGGCACTGTAAGCTTTTCCTCCTCAGACCTCTCATAAGTATGTGTAGACTCGAGCAGTTTGTGTGATTTGCAGGGAGAAAGATGTGTCTGGCATTGATGTCAACATGGGATGCCCCAAGAATTCTCAATCAAGGTAAATCATCTATGGTCAAGGCTGTACGTTTGCCTGTTTTCATGTCATCCACATAGTTTGTAAATTAAAGATTAACCCAAAAAATTTGTTCAGCTTTAACTGCCCTTCCTTCCAAACCCCACGTAGGACACATACATACACACACACACACACACACACACACACACACACACACACACACACACACACACACAGAGATGTATACAAATTCATGCATACAGACACACACACACACACATGCAAACACACACACACACACACACACACACACACACACACACACACACACACACACGCACCACTCAGTGTTGACCTCTCTCTATCAGGAGAAAGGTATTGAGATGAATAACTTTGATAGTGTCAATACTGTCTTATGTTGTTCATATGTTGCTGAAATTGCCATGGTTATTCGCAGTCACAGGTTGCAAAGGTTGCAGAGATCATCAATTTTGTGTACCACTAGGGTATTTCACTTTTGTAAATAGGCATATATCAGATGTGGGTGTGTGAAAGTACTAACATGGATGATGAGTAAAGTGTGGAGGTTGTTTTTTTGTGTGTGTGTGTGAATAAAGTTCTAAGATCATCTGGCGATGAAAAGAATTAAATAAACCACTGAAACTGAACTGAACACATGCATGCACACACACAAGCATGCATATACACACACACACACACGCGCGCACACACACACACACACACACACACACACACACACACACACACACACACACACACACACACACACACACGTACACACACGAGGCGATGTAATGAAGACATGTGCTGTGACACAGTGATGCCCCAAAGCAGCAGGTCTGTTGCAGGGAGGGATGGGATGTGCTCTGCTGTCTCAGCCAGAGAAGATCAGACAGGCAAGTGTTTCTGTTCTTTACCCCTTGGGAACAAGGACTCCTGTCGGTGTTGTGGTGTGTGCGTGTGTGCATGCGTGTTCATGTTGTGTGTGTGTGCATGTGTGTGTGTGTCTGTGTCTGTGTCTGTAAGATAAACATGGCCCATGGGGACATAATATATTATGCTGTTTGTACATAGACCTGGTCACCTGCAAGGTTTCTGTGTCTTTTGTATTCCTTGTTTTCTTGTAGTGGTAGCCTCTAAAAGTTTTTTTTTTTTCAGTGAATGAAGATAAATCCATTCCTCAGTCTTGCCTCAGGGCAAATACTCCATGGGTGGCTTCCCTTCATTTGCACTTCTATAAGTGTGAACTTGAAATCCCTTTTTTTTTCTTGGCATATGAGTACGCTCACCTCCTGGCTCTAGTTTTCTCCTTCTTCTGGTTCTAGTTTAACACTTGCTTTTTCTTAATTTTACATGTCATGAAGATGCTCGCTTTTAAGCGAAAAATTCCATTCTTTGCATAGAAAGTTTGTGTGATATATCACTTGACAAAAAAGTTTGGTGTAGTGTGTATTCACAGTGAATATATCAGACAGTTTCTCATTGTTTCACTGTTCACTTTTTCACAATTTGTTTTTTTTTTTTTTCACATGCAGTTAGCTTCAAAATTCTCATGCTCTAACAGTCATTCTCATCATGCCCAGTTGCGATGGTTTTGCCATTTACCAGTCCACATCTGTGCCATCACCTTCCAATTTTCATGCTCTAACAGCCACTAAAATCATGTTCAGCTGCAGTTGTTGCACGTTTACTTTCATAACACACCAAATTATTCAGTTAGGATGTGAATGTTGTACATTTTGTCCAGAGAGGACACTAGCTGTCCCTTCTGCAGTGACTGTTTGCCCCAATGGCTTCATGTATTTTTTTTCTGGCGTTTAAACGGGGCTTTTTTTTTTTTCTTTTTTAAAATGATTTTATTGCAGTTTTTTTTTAATCTGGGAATGAAGAAATCAGAGTGAAAGCCTGGCACTCGCAGCATATCCTAATTTTGTATGATTTTGTCTAAGATGTACATATTTACTGACCATGTCTTGGTTGTTTTTTTTTTTTTTTGTTTATTTTGATTTTTTTTTTTTTTTTTTTTTTTTGGTGATGTACTTATGATTTGAGAGTTTGAACCCTGTGTTAGCTTGACTACAGTGATTAAAACTTAAACTTTCGCAATTCATGCTGTCATCAACTTCAAAATAGTCATGCTATAGCAGTCATTCTAATCCTGCTTCATTGCAGTCATCTTCAGATCAGGAGCCTTCAGCCTTAAGTGAAGACTCTTTTAGGTAAAGAAGCTTTAGAGGGTATAAAGGGTTTCCAAATACACAGGCAGGATCAGAAACACCAGGACTCCATTTGCTATTTGGACTACTAGCTGTGAAATCCAGACTTTTGTTTTCCTGCTCACCCCCCAAATTTTATTAAGATGCATGCATCTCTTCCTCACTGAATCTTTCTCTCTCTCTCTCTCTTCGCTCCCTCCCTTTCTTTCTCTTCTCTCCCCTCTCTCTCTCTCTCTCTCTCTCTCTCTCTCTCTCTCTCTCTCTCTCTCTCTCTCTCTCTCTCTCTCTCTCTCTCTCTCTCTCTCTCTCTCTTCTTCTCACACTCAGTTTTGCTCTCTGCATGTTTCTCATGCTCTTTTATCACATGCTGTCTCACTTTCTCTCTCTCTGTCTGCCTGTGTGACTGTCTGTCTGACTGTCTGTCTATCTCCGGCCTGTGCACAGTTCTTCTTGTATTTATCATAATTTTCACTTCATTTCCTTCTTTGTTCTCTGGTGGTGTCTCCACTCACTGAATAAACCACCACATCAGTGTTCATCCAGGGTTCATACGCTCCTTGAAACTCCTTGAATTCTGACAGCGAATTTCAAGACCTTAAAGACCTTTGAAAATCAAATGTAGTTCTGCTGACCAAACCTCCTTGAAAACCTTTGAAAATCAAGCCATCGGCTCCAAAAATCTTAATGTGGCAAAAAGAAATGGCAGTTTGATTTTTCTGCATTCAGATTGATGATAAATTATGAAAAACAAATTTTACAAGCATCGTCATGATCCTGAATTGTCATCTGCTATTTAACCAAGGGAGATGATTTGTAACTTCATCAATTTCTTTTTTCAATTTTACGCAAGTACTGTAGCCTTGAAATAAAATAAACACTCCTTGAAAACTCATTGAATTTTGTTCTTGGGGGTCTGTAGGAACCCTGTCATCTGCACCTACTGGACATTGTTATTGGTTTGCAAACCAGTGGTCATTTCCACCAGAATGCACGCGGTAGACAACTAAAATGGTGCCGATATGAAGCAGTCCCACGCTGCTCTCATTTTAAGTGTGTTGCAAGGTATTGCTCAGATTTGTCAATTGCCATCAGGAAAATGCTTTGATCTTGGATGATGCACACACCCACAGCAAAATCTGTGTTCATAGATGTAGTACACACCATGGATGCTATGCTGTGGGTTACATTTCCACATGCTGGAAGAACACTATGGAAGTTGTGGCTGGATAGATTTTCAGAGGAGACCTACTCTGTGGCCAAATGGAACGAGTGCAAAAGAAATACTTGACCAGTGAGACAGAGCAGGAACCTCTCAGTTTTATGTGACGGCATTTTGCTTTGATAAATGTTGCAGGTTTAGATTTGCAAAATGTTTCAGATTACTTGTCAGAGGTAATGAGAAATCTAATTGATTATGTAATAAAATCTGTATATCAGTGTCTCTGTTGCTTTGTTTCTCACTTTTTTTCACTTTTTTTCTCTACTTTTTTTTCAAATTATTGGAAATGATAATTATTTTGTAGATCCTGACAACACTGGTGGAAGGTGTGTCTGTACCTGTCACCTGTAAAATCAGAGTGTTTCCAGAGGTAAGCAGTTCCATACTATGTTAGAGTATCACCTGATTTTTCGATGGGGAGTCATAACATATTTAGAGCTGTTAATGGCAGTCATTCTGTGAAACTCCCAAGAAGGGGCTTCCAAAGATTCCCTCCCTTTAAAAGCTCTGTGTGTGTGTGTGTGTGTGTGTGTGTGTGTGTGTGTGTGTGTGTGTGTGTGTGTGTGTGTGTGTGGAGTGGTGGTACTCATAAACATTCTTGTCTTATGTGTTCCAGATTTTTCTTCTTTCTGTTCTCCCTGTTGATGTGATTGGTTGGTTGGTTGCTTTTATCTGAAATATTCTTGTCTTTGTCAACTCCAGATTTTTTTTCTGTTCTTCTTCACATTGATGTGCAAAACCCACTTTAAATTCTGGGCAAAAAATGTGTGTGTGGAAGCTACACTACAAATCATTCCAACCATCACCAGTATTTATAAATCAGAGTAGCAGTTTTTAACCTAGCACAGGCATACTGTTTTCCTGATCAAAATTAATCACTGAATTATTATCTTAACAGACATAATCACTGAATTATTATCTTAACAGACAGAGTTGCATATTGACAAAAGTCAGGGTGCACACAAAGAATAGTGATCAGATTGTTAACAAAGAATCATAACCACTGGGAGAGAGCTTTTGCCCTATGATGGCAAGCAAACTACTACACAGAATAATCATTCATCAGTTGATATATGTTGCTAAGCATTTGTACAAAGTTACAATGTTAACACACACAGCATACATAAAATCAATACATAGATTCAAAAATGTAAAACAGAGTTCCAACTCACTTTTCCTGGGAATGAACAGTGACAGAGACTGGAGGTCAAGGAGTACTAGACCTTCCCTAATCGTCTCTTTGTCTTCCTCTGTTCTTGACTACAGGCAGTCCTGAGGGGTCAGTGAAGTTGCGCCTGTGTGTGCCTGGTATATGAATTTCTCACATGCCGAATCAGATTTTGACAACCTGTCATTCACCCATCAGGTGTGAGAGGGGGAGGGATTTAGTCTTGTCACAATCGCCTCAGAAATTGTTTGAACCTAGTTGGCACCAGTTAATTTATGCATCCGTATAGGTGTCCGCGAGCACGGGGATCACGGGGTGATTGCCTTTTGTGTCCATTAAGGCCACACATGGCTCAGGTGGAAAGGCGGGGGGGGGTTGGTGGTGGCGGTGGAGAGCACGGCAACATGCCTTTGTGTCACAGGGTGGGGGGGGGGGGGGGGGGGGGGGGGAGACGGGCCATTGTTACAACCCACATCATTGCTGCATAGTATAGCCCACCGTGGGGAATGAGGGGGGGGGGGGGGGGAAGGGAGGTAGACCGATAAGAATGACAGTCGTCACGGGTTACCATGACGCAATTTTTTCTGTAGCAGATAGTTGAAGCCGTGCGACTCACATTGTTCTACGAGGGAGAGGGAGAAAGGGGGGGGGGGGGGGGGGGGGGAGGGGGAGGGGAGAGTGGGCACAAATTTGAAATCTATTCTTGGGTTTGGTGTTTTAATGGGACCGATCGGATGGTTTTGTCAAGCGTTACACTTTTCCAGTGAAAACCACCTTCCATTCAGGACTTCCCTTATCATGGACATTGCTATTGGGAGGTCAGCTGTTTTGGAAAGAACATGATTAATGGATGCTTTCTTTTTTTCTTTTTTTTTTGTCAGGTTTGGATGGCTACTGTGTGTATAATAAGTGTGTTATTTGAGAGTATATGTGTGCATGCGTGTGTGTGCATGTGTGCGTGTGTGTGTATGTGTGTGTGTGTTTTGCATTAGTGATATTTTGAAGACTAGATCAGTTTTAATACTGTTTGGCAGACAAATTCAGTATGTTTTGAAAAATTATCTTAAACCAATACACTTTCACAAACCAACTCAGAATCTTCAACTGTTGAAGGTGGATAGCAAAGAAAGAAGACTTTATTACCATGGTTGAAAGAAATAAAACTCTAGTATATGCACATAAAGTAACAAAAACACTTGCATAGAAACTGTCATCGTTTTGAATTAATGTGACAGTATCATTTTGCAGGTTGAAGAAACAGTAAAGCTGGCGAAACTGATTGAGAGCACTGGAGTGGTGGCCCTTGCTGTGCATGGTCGAACCAAAGAGGAGCGACCCCAGCACAAGAATCGCAATGACACTATCAAAGCAATTGCACAGGCTCTGTCTATACCTGTTATCGCCAAGTCAGTGAATTTCTTTGTTTTATCTACGCCATCTGTTAAGTTGTTCTTCAAGAAATAGTTTCAAAACTTGTACAGGTTTGTAAAATGAAGCCAGATCATTTTGCTCTTAATGAACAAAATCTCTAGATATTTTCATGAGCGGAGACTGCTTATTTATAGAAATGTTGATTTTCATGTTTTTTCATTTCAGATATATTTATTCATTGTAATGCCCGTGTTCTCATTTTTATTATCTTGCATACCCAAGAAATGGGACAAAATGGAATGACCATGGCTGTGTGTGTGTGTGTGTGTGTGTGTGTGTGTGTGTGTGTGTGTGTGATGTGATTTGCTTGATCTTTCTAAAATTGTGGTTTAAATGACATGAGGAGGAGAAGGGAGAGAAGTGGAAGAGGAGGGTGGGGGGTTGTGTCTGTGTGTGTGTAAATTCTTAAAAATGTTAAAACTTTTGTTCATCAACTTTTACACAGAACAGTCAAACCAGATTAAAGACAGGGAACCTGTTTTCTGAGAGAGAGAGAGAGAGAGAGAGAGAGAGAGAGAGAGAGAGAGAGAGAGAGAGAAGAGAAAATCCAACAGGAGAAGATTCTGATTGATAGCAGCAAATTTGTGTGCATGTATGTGTGTGTGTAACTGTGAACTTGATTGAAGTCAGGCCACTGCATGTTTCACCTGTCCTCATTTCTTTATCTCTAGTGGTGGCTCCAAAGAAATCTCCCAACATGAAGACATTGAACGCTTCAGGACAGCAACTTGCGCGTCATCTGTCATGATCGCCAGACAGGCTGAGTGGAACTGTTCAGTATTTCGCAAAGAAGGCAAGCTGCCCCTGTATGATGTCATCAAGGCTTACCTGAAATATGTAAGCTCTGCTTTTGTCTGTTTTTATCAAAGAATTTGCACCCTGTGTAAATTTCAGATATCAGATAGAGGATTTTAAGGGAAACAAACAAATGGAGTTTGTCACAGGTTATGGGAACACAGTGGGAAGGAATAAGTCCACATCAGTACCTCTTTTAGAGAAAAGGGGATTGCTTTTTTCTGAGTAGTTCATCCTTATTTTGATTTTTTTTTTTCCCTCTGCAATGAGAAATTCACATGTACCCGGTGAATCTAAAATTCATAGGCCCATGAAAAAATGCCAGTGTTAGAATTTTTGTAAGGAACTTGTTTCTGTGGTCAGCATTTATTTCAGGTTCAAATGTCCCTCTAAAGATGCATACTGGTGTACACAGATGCACACAAACTTGTATGCTGGCATTCATGCAGGCACATGCACGCACATACGCAGCCGTACCTGCACATGAACCCAGGAGAGATGCACAAAACAAATGTACACACAGAAAAACGTATATACATACACACCACACACACACACACACACACACACACACATTCTACATTTCTATTCACTTTTCGTAAGTCCATGGGTTGAGGAGGAAAACTCAACACACTGCTTTGAATTCACACCTGCAAAGCTGCACAGCGATCGAACATTTTGCATTACCTGTGTTGCAGGCCTTTCAGTATGACAACAACGACATCAACACCAAGTACTGCATCCTGCAGATGATGCATGACACCATGGACGCAGCTGAGGGGCAGGCCTCGCTTGCTGCCAAGACCAATGAAGAATTCAGGTGAGATGGAAGCTTTTGGTAGTTAATTGCCTGCGAGGGTTAAGATAGTTCATAGTGTGTGTGTGTGTGTGTGTGTGTGTGTGTGTGTGTGTGTGTGTGTGTGTTTTGAGAGGAGGGTTGTGTGGGGTGCATGTACATGTGTGTTTGTGTATGCAATGCATTTTACTTATTATACCACTGCATGTGACATAACTGTTTGATGAAACTGCACATTTAGTAACTTTATGGGTGGAATAACTCATGGAATCAAATGGGACTGAAAGTTCAGCTTTGAAACTGAGAGTGTTTGAGAGGGCTTTCAGTACATTTGTATGGAGGAGGGAGTGGTGGGTTCGCTGATAGATTTGAGTGTGTATGTATGTCTGTGAGTGTGTGTTTTAAAACCTTTTCTTGCCGTTTCCTTTTCTTCCATTTTCTTTTTCTGCATTTTTCATCTTTACTTCCTCAGGCATGTCAGATGTCCTTTTTAACCAATTTCCTCTTTCTTTGCCACTGGAAATCCACAGTATGGTACATCATCTGATGAGAACTTGTTGAAGATATACTTGAAAGCAGCATATCTGTTATTTTGCAATGTGAAACAGGTGCTCTAGAGTGCTTCTAGTTTGGGGGGTTGTTGTTTTTTTTCAGATCCTCCATCGCACTTTTCATTCCTTCCCATTGCAGTCACATTTTTCCTCTTTTTTTTAAATCTTCAGTAAGTTGGCATGCCTGCTTCCTTTATTTCTTTTCTTTTTTTTTTTTTTTTTTTTTTGATTTATGCGTTTGAGACCGGAAGTTCCGATTGTTTAAGCTGAAAGGTGATTTCCTGACTTTTTTTGCAAAGTGAGGTGTGGGGGATGCAGGCAGAATATCGCCGAGCTGTGCAGGAGAGAAAACAGCAGATGGAGAGGCGGCAACAGATCTCTGCTGACGGGGACCACGGCTTTAAGAGACGCAAGGCTGAGGATGGCCTGCCGCTGATAGAACTCCCAGTCCGCTTTGACAAGTAGGTGCAGTGTCTACTCTTTTCAGCAGCCCATGGTTTGTAACAGGCTGATTTGTTCTCCTTTTTTTTTTTTTAAATTCATTTTGTTTGTTAACCAAGGTAATGATAATGAAACAGTGGTATGTCAGGTTTTCCATGTTTTTGTTTGTTTTGTTGTTTTTTTTTTAGATTTTCCTCATTTTCCTATAAGAAATTCATGGGAAAAGGAAAAGTTGTTTTCCCTCATTTAAATAACCTTCAAAATGGGACATATCAAAAGGAAACTTTTTGATAGCATATTGAGCAATATCTGTTCTCATCTGGATAAAATGAAGGGAGCAGAAGTGTACAACTGGAAAGTTTTGAGAGTAGCATGATATAGAGTAGGAAAAGGAAAAAAAAAACACTTAGCTTGCAACCACTGACCAGCTATATGCCCCTAAGCATCAGTCCAAGTGATGTAAAGTTCTGAATAATTGATAGCTTGTATTGTAGGAATAGAAAGCATATTATATATTTTCCTGAACAGCATTTCACACTATAAAATATTGAGAAACCTCTATCATATTCTGGAAGAATACCTAGAAATGCAAACATAGATGCAAGAATTGTCTTTGAGATAAGCTTCACATCTCTTTCCTTTGTTGTTTGCTTTTGCTGTATTTTTATTTGCATTATACATTTATTCGTGATTTACTCTTGCAGAAAATGCTACCTTCCAGCAATGAGTCCAAAACAGAGTCTGCATGAATGGTGCTACAAGTGTCGTTATAAGAACCCCACCTACAAAACTGTAAGTTATAGTTTCTTTATGACAGTTTCTGCTTCCAGACTTTTCTTCTTCTTCTTCATGTTTATATGATCAGAATCATGCAGTCAGACCTGATGGGGTTTGTGCTAAGTGATGTGTTTGTGTGTGTGTGTGTGTGTGTGTGTGTGTGTGTGTGTGTTTTCTTGGATTTTTGTAAACTATCTTATTCTGAGTCGAGTGAAGGGATCTTCACTACACCGTCATATTGAAGTTTAGCATGTGGTGATCAAGGGTTTCCTGCCAGAATATATATATCTGCCTTCTTTGTTCTGTTCAAGATTCACTATTCTTTTTGGTAACTCAATATGTTTTTTATGTGATCTATGCGTTTGATTTGCTGCTTGATTGCGCGTTTTTTTTTTGTGTGTGAATGCATATGTGTGTGTGTGTGTGTGTGTGTGCGCGCATGTAGGCTTGTGCCTTTGCATTTATAATGATGCATGCTGGTCTTTTTCATGGGGATTATCTTATTTACTTTCAGGAGGAGTGTGCAAGCCATAGAAGTTTTAATTCAAGAGTGCTGGTGGATGGTAAATGGTACACCACTCCTTTTGGGTAGAAAGGTCAAAACACTGTTTAATTGCGAATCTGCTATGGTTTTGTGCAAATGTGTATCATGTTTCCCCATGAACTTTCTTCCCAGAGATTTTCCATCAGATGTAATTCCTAAATTTCAGGAAAATGAATTGTATGAAGACGTAAGGAATTTTCATTTGATCTGACTGAAATGTTGGTTGTGATCAAGTGTGATTTAGATTATTCGTTTAGTCGCAGAATATGGCCTGATACGGAATTTGAGCAATTTTATTTTAATTTGTACAATATTTGGTCTTTACCATGCTAGCAGCCCTGATGTTGCTTCTGTGGCTGGCTTGAGTATTAACCAAGATTTGCCTCACTTTAAACCTTTACAGATTAGTTGCTTTTCACGCTTTCTCTGTTGTTTTCATTGAAAGTATGTGTATAAAGTACAGGTGGGAATATGAAATTGGGCCAGTACAATGCCTAGGATGGCTGTTAATTTTGGTTGTTGATGTCAGGGAAAAGGTGGAACGTTTCTCAGGATACAAACATGCCCACAACTAAACTTGTTGAAAGTTTATGTGTGTGTTAGTCTTGAGTCAGGCTAAGATAAGTAAACAAGAACAGTTATTTTTGCCCCCTTTATGAAATATTTAAAAAGGCATACAACTCTTAACCAAATCTATTCACAAGGTTAGTATAACACTTTATTTGATTTTCATGTAAAAAAAAATAGAATGTGTCAAAAGTAATACAAATTATTTGGGAATGTTTTAAAAAAACAAAAAGAAAAAAGGTCATCATACTCAAAATATACATGCAAGGTTATAAAGGCTGAAGGAGAAAATTTGTTTGCATCAGTTGATCATGTTTTGTTCCATTTAGAGAGAAGCGGAAGCAATATGCGGAGCAGAGTGCCGCCATGTGCTGTCTGTTGACTCTTGGCATTCACGATGGGAGAATCAAAGAACCTGAAGATCAGACTCCAGAACTGCGACGTAAGTGGCAGCAGTTAGCACAGTCAGAAAAGCCAGTCCCTGGCTGTGCCGTGTTTGGGGGAAGCAATAGTGGACACACTGACCATAGTGCTGATGGGGGTCTCCCTGCTGATGGTGTTGAGAATTCTGTGACGAAGAAAAACAGATGGAACATCGATCGCTGGGACTGAAGATTGTGACCAACATTTAGATGGAAATTTTGTCAGCTGATTTAGTTGTGCACTGACTGACTGAAACCAATTTATTGTCAGATTAACTCAAAGTTGTACTGACAAGTTGTGCACATGCATGTGCTTGTATGTGTCTGGTTTTGCTTGTATTTCAGTTTCTTCTCCGAGATGGTGGGAATGGGAAATGCTTTTTTTCCCCAGAAATTTGTATGTATAATTATGGTGGTTTTAATTCAGTGTTTCTTGGAAAAAGACATGAGAGAGATTTTACTGAATACAGGTTTATAACAAAAACATTTAAAAGCTATTTCTGATGATTCAAATCATCTGTACTTAATACATTTCATAGAATTTAAACAAAGACATTTTTAGTGGGTTCTTTAGATGTGTGACCAAAATCCAACTGATTTTGTGGAAAACATTTCAAACTTTGCAAATTTAAGTCACAAGGTTCTCTGTGTGTATGTTGTGGAGGGGGTGGGGGGGCAAACACTGTAAATGATTGTTGTGAGCTTTGTGTTAGCTGAAGTAAAATTGATCCTTCATAACTGACCTTCAGAATTGACATTTGATTTCGAGGATGGGAATACAACTCTATGGCTCAGATTGTTAACCTTGAGTTGTATTTTTATGGCCAAGTCAGTTATGATTACCATTACACTGTACACATGCTGAAACTGCATAGCAAGGTAAAATTTTCAAACAGCTTTGTGTCTAGTCACGAGATAGCTTTTAAAGTTCCGAGCAATATATATGTTCATGTATGCAGAGAACTGGATAGAGCTGGCAATGTTTTGGGAGATGCTGTTCTCATTGCAGTTTTTGTTTAGGGCTAAAGTAGATCTGTGATAAAGGCGTATTTTAACCATGTGACATGTTGTCCCCTCTTTAAATGAAGTTATAACGGAGCTGTGCTGGGTTTGCAAGTTATGATGAATGATGCTGTATGGAAATAAATTCAGTTCCAAAAGTATTGATGGTATTAGAAGTAAATTGGACAGGAAAACTTGATCCTGTGTGACATGATTCTGGCTATGCAAGTACTTTGGCATACTCACTTGATTACTTTATGGCCAGTTGAAGTTGTTAGCAGCCACGTGTATTGCCGCTGCCAAGTATTTTCTGGTATTTTCTTATAGTTTTGTTTATCCTGGCCTTTTCAACTTTGATAATCATGTTTACAGTACATTTTTAAACTGTTGATCGCACAAGGGCTGAAGAAGTATTGGAACTCTGTGTTATCAAGTTACTTCTCAACTACTAGTGTCAAGCATGCCCTGAGTGTTTGCACATGCATTTCAATGTATGCACGTATGGAAATATGTGTGTCAAAACATCAACAGTTTCACATCTGACTTTTGAGACTCGGCTGTGGCCTGTGTGAAGACAGGGCAATAAACAGAAGGGTTTTACACAATTTGTGACAGTGTTTCTTTTTGTGGGGGAAGTTGTGGGCCCTATTATTGACTCATTGAAAATACGTTTTTCTTTCAAAAAAAAAAAAAAAATTACTCGCTCATACCAATTTGGTAAGAAATCTAATAATGCAGAAAGACCTTATCATCATCTGCAGACAGACTTGATCTATTTCTGGCAGATCTGGGGGTAATTCTGGACCATTCCCTTCTGATCTCCTGTGGATTAGTTGACGAGTTTGACAAAATGGCAGATCAGGTACTGATGTCACAATCAGTTCTTAGTTCTTTTGATGTGTGACCAAGAGTCCAAGACATTCCTCCATTTCCTCAAACTGATCAAATATGTGCAAATCATTTGCATTGTATCGCACAGCAAAGATTCAAAATGTGCTAATCCTCCCAGTACTTTGTGTGAGTGTGTGTATGAGAGAGAAGCAGCATATGCTGTATGAAATTTCATCTAAATACAAGATTAAAGAGAAAAAAAATTCAGCCTTATTCTTATCAATTCACCTTCAACTCAGACTTGTCAAAAAAAAAAAAGTCTTGCATTACATAGCCACTAAAAATTGTACCAATTCAGTACATGAAATAACTGAACAAAACACTGCTGCTGCCAGTTCGTCTTAGATGTGAGCACATCCTTCCAAAGTAACCTTGCATATAGTGCATTTAACACCATAGTGCATTCTATAAAGGACTGGCATGGCTTTCAGTACATCCTGGGTTTGAGCACATTCATTCTTACAAGAGGTACACACAGTATCATGTGAGCGTGGCACTACCCCATGCATTCTGAAGGAGAGGCGTAGATCTCTTTGATGTGGGGAAAGCAAGTAATTTTTGGAACTATAGCATGTGCCTCACCGCCTTTACTTTTTTTTTTTTTTTTTTTTTTTTTTGCTGTCCAACCTCTGCGCCACCTCAGAGGCAGTGCACCCACGCCGCTCATTCCGACACCCCATCCACAGCCACAGCCCGGTCGGCCCCGCCGCAGCCCCGGCACCGGCAATCCACAGGGAGCAGTCAATGTCGAGTCGTCAAGAGGCAACCCACCGGGGGAGACACTGCACTGCTGCCGAGTCACTTCAGTGGTGTTCAGTGGCGCCTGTTCTGATCTAACATACGCAGGACACCACCTACTAAGCCCCCTACTGACGACAATAATAATTGCTTAGTCGCGGAGCCGGCGCGAGAGTGAGCTCTCTCCGGAGGGCGCCACCACGTCCGTCCAACGACAGCCCCCATGGACTCGCCGATACTGGTGACCCCAACGGAACCAAACCAAGGCCACAGACGTGGAGAGGACATCGAAATTGGGGTCACCATGAGAGCAGGGCATGAAGGGCCACAGAATTTGAGACTTTTTTTTTTTTTATGCTGATCGATGAGAATGACGATGAATAAGATGATGCTACGGATTTCCATTTCGGTCTGAGACTACATGACAGGGCTGTACTCTACGCTTCCTTTCATAATATATCCCGGCGTCAACCAGGCCCGAGAGATACAGGCACCTGCAGTGTTGGTCAGGAAATTTGAGCAACACTCTCAGAAACACATCCATTAAGTAGATGAAACTCGACTGTGTGGTCCCAGTCTTCCCAACTGAGCCCACAGCAAACTCAACTCTGGGTAGGAGCCGGTCAGGGCAGAAAAACCCACATGACTTCTGATGGGCAGCCTTTACTTTTTGTTTGATCTGTGTTTTATCATCTATTGAGAATCGGTCTCATTTGAATTTGCAGCATTTCGCTTTTTAAAAAAATTCCTTTTCTTCTTCTTTTTTAACAAAACATGTTCAATAACTGATGTAAGAAAACTAGATTTGCAAGAGATCAAAAAATGTGGCCAAATAATCAGCTTTGTCACAATGAAGAGTATCAGATTACGGACCATTTCTACCGTTTAGGTGGGATGGGAACAACTCTCGACAGCTTTGATATGGCTGGTGTTAGGTAAAACCAGCTACACAACTAGTAAACTTCCTATGTAATTGAAGATGTAGAATCATCGCAGAGATAAGGACCTATGACATGCCTAAAATCTTAACGTTACCCTTCAATCCCTAATTCAGAACTGGTGATGTCACTAACCATGTGACAGTTTCTGGCTGGATGGGAAAAGCAAAGACCTTTCCGCTCACAGTACCATGGTGCCCTAAACTCGGCCCTTTGGAGGGCTTGGTGAACAAAAACAAAATGACCGGATCTACTGAGTAGGAGACTTCTAAGATTAATAATGTACTCCATGAAGAAAACATCCCAGCAGTCCCTACATGCATTAAAACTGGCCTGACAGCAAAGAACAGTACAGAATGATGCAAAAGCACTCAATTCTGCTGTCAGACATGTTCATTGTAGTAGCAGAATGAAATCTACTCACCTCACTGGCTGATCAACTTCCTCCCTTTTCTATTCATCAATACAAAATTAAATTTGCCCGTTATTATTCCTCAGTACGTGTATGAGAGTATGATTGTACAGGCATGAATAGAATGTTAGGTATTTATATGAACATACTTATCAGAGCTATTATTCATATTACCTTGAACCTTTTGAATGACCAGCTTCAACTGTTCATTTCAATCATGACTACCAAGCTGCCTTCTCATTCAATACACTATTTTATCTGTATCAGAGAATCTGCACAACAGTGGACAGAAACACTGTCATTTCTGCACTATATAAGTAGTAATGGGCATCTGCATAAGTGTCTTGTCCAACGGGAAAAAACGTAGATACACGCAAGCAAGATATTCTTTTTAAGAAACACAAGAATTACTCTACATAGGCAAAAAGGATTTGCTGCACACCGTCAGTGTACAGCGAGGCACTGTCCCTCCCTATTCAGCATGGTAAGGTTCACAGAGATCACAGACCACTTGCTATACATCCATCATACACAGTGTTCAAAATTTAGGAAATGTGAATCATTGACAAGTTTAGTCATATTGCCCTCTGCTCCTCTCCATTTTCTCACAATTTACGGTTTAAATTTTTCACTCGTAACAAGGGCTACAAAAGGACAACTCGAGGAATAATAAAACCAGCCAACACACATGACAAGCTTCATCTACAACTTTTATTAAGTACAGTCTGGTTCAAACTTTCTCTGTGGTCATGAAATTAAGATACACACACACACATGCACACATTCACACACACACAATATCACGTATACACAAACACACCTTACACTTTGTTTTCTTAACACACTGGGCACATCCTGAAAATGTTTTCCAAGAATGCTATCAACACATTTAGCAGCACTGAGCATGGTCATGGACTATCATTTTTGCATTAAAATCAGTTACAACACATGAAATATCGAACAGCCTGAGCAAGTGAGGTGGTGAGAATATTTCAATCAACACTGTTCATCATGTCTACATTTCGAGTTAATACTGTACAGCTTTCTTTTTTTTTTTTTTTTTTTAACAAACAACAGCAAACAACATTAAAAGATAACAAACATACAAACAAGTATTTAGAGAGCTCACGAGTTTCAAACTTTCAATTCACATCTGAATAAATTTAATGTAGATATGATAAACTTAGTTACGCAGGTTGTTTTTTTTTTTTTTTTGCATACTTCTACGCAACCAAGTGCATGAATGAATGTCTGTTACTATTAGACGGTTTGGATAATCATTACTCATAAAATACTCATAGCACAAAATTAAAAGTGCAGTGCAGCAAAACCCAAGTTAGACCAACCGAATAATGTATTAACTCTCAACAAAAGTTCCGTCCAGTATACTTGATGTCAACCTCTCTAACTCTTTTTTAGAAATAATTTGAAAAAAAAAATCATCGGACCACAAAAGATTTTTTAGGCGCACTGAATCTTTTAGGGACACAGCTGCATAGGTATGCATACTTTTTCCAACTGGGTATACATACAACTTTCACCAGCAACAGTCAAATTCTGTTACTGGTGTAGACCGTGTACCTGTGGGCAAGTTCCTTTGAATGGACGGCACCACGCATTGGTGCTTTTCTGTATAGCTTAGTCGAAATTTTTGCTCCTACTGCTGCTTTTAACAGTTACCGCTGAATCCACAGAGCTAGATCACTTGACCAACTTAAAACCTCTTCAGTCACAATGAATGATACAGTGAAGCAGAGGGGATCGACAATTCAATAAATGATAACACCTCATCCTTTCCTGTTTGGGAAAACAAACCAAACTAATTGGTCCACTCAATGAAAGTTCAGTGTAAATCTGATGCCACTAAGTACCTCACAAGAAGAAAGCTGTAGAATGGCTATACTTCACCTGAAAATGTACTCATTGGAACTATTCTGATGTTGGCTTAACACTGGAACGAATTGTGACTAGTACTAACAAAATATGACAACATCTGGACAGCTGGCATTTCTGTCTTGAGTGTAGAATACAAGCCAAATGCGACAATGATGAAGAAAAGGAAATTATTTAAATAAAATAAAAGGTAATAAGTACATACTCTATAAACTGGGGAAAAAAGTCTGATATCTCATTATGCATTCATCTCATGGCTTGCCTCTTCTTCTCTCTCTCATATATGCATGAATACCAATTAAAAATGGACACTGAAACACACAACACACACACAAGAAGAGAGAGCAAAGACAAGATGGAAAGCTGCAACAAAGATCAAACTGTTCCATCCAGTTCTCTTCAGCATCACAAACATGCTGAAAATGTTCAAACAGACCAATACGTACTGAAGAGCTTGTTACATTTAATCTGAAACAGGGAATTTCAAATTGTTGTTCCGACTCGTATCATGGTAGAAAGAAACGTGTGATAACGAAATCACCATCGGCACAGGTCCCATTGTATTAAACATGCAAAGTTAAAAATGTCAATATCAATTACTGGATCATATTGTAATAATGATTAATGTTTAATCTCTTATGAGGCATATTTTTGCTGTCTAAAAGACATACAATTTTACAGTCCAAGAAGAATTTTGATTTTTCTATTTGATGAGTTAAAGAAAGGCATGGTATAAAAAATATAACAATCGATAAATGAAAGCAAGGCAGGGTATAAAAAATATGATTAATTCACAAGATCTTTAGATTTATCTCTTTTGGTATGGCAAAGACAAAGCATGTGATGAAAGAAAATGCTCAACTTATGCTGCACATCGCCATCACAGGCTTGTCAATTTCCTGAATTTTTTTTTTTTTTTTTTTTTTAATAAATCATAACTGCAATAAAAGAAAAAAAGAATGAAGGTGAGATGGCAGGTGTGGTGAGAAAAAAAAAAAGAAAAGGAGGCGGTGCTCTAAAGCACCTGTATCAGACTGCAAAATAACGGGAGCACTGCTTTCAAATTACATTTTCAACAAGTTTTCATTCAGGTTTCATGTTTACTGATGGGAACAAGCAAAACCCACAGAGTCGGGATGGCTTTCCAAAGATTTTTAACAGTAAAACAGACAAAATCAGCTTAAAAGAGGACAACTGGCACGCCTATAACAACTGGTTACACAATAAAGTGTCAAGTCATAAACTTAATACAATCCACCCATTTGCTGATTGTGGTGGTGGTATTTGATCAGAGGAGATTTCCCTGATCCTCCATAACCTTTTTTGTGTGGTGAAAAATGTGGCATTTCTTAAGCATTCCAATGTAGGGTACACTGTGACCATTCCTCTCTGAATGGTGTGAGTGTGCACACACCCACACATACTTATCAAGCATCCGTTTCTTTACAGTGTAGGTGTACACACATTTAAACTCTTCTCACAGGGCTGCTTCTAATAAAGTAGGGGTGTGCTACCACCCACAACATACAGAAAGGTTTGAAATTCATTTCATTTATTTATTTCTAATGTCTAAAAAAGAATTCTTTGCACATAAAATGGGTATATGGATAATAACAACAGAAAAATTCCAATGGTCTGAGAGAACAAATAAATGTACACATTCTGATGGTTTGGATGCATGCGTGGTTGCACCATTACTATGGCATTCAGCAAAGATTAATGCAAAATTCATTTGCCTCGACTGCTTTCTCTAAAGTAAGCAAGCAAAATTCTGACCAAGATTATCACACCCACAGACACACACTTAAGAAAATTTTACGAGCTATAGTAATAGGTAAATCTCAAAATGTCTAACAATTATGCTGGACACAGAAGCAACAGAAGTAGTGGTAAAACAGAAAAGATAATTGCTCCTCAATGAGGAACTCATGTCAGTCAAATAATTTGAACAGTTGAGTAAATTCCAACCTCATCCATCACTGGTCATTCTATCTAATGCAGAAACATACACACCATTTAAAATCAGCCTCTTGTCATTACCCCTCTCTTACTCCTATCGTTCTCATTCCAAACAATTTTGAAAGCTATTAAACATATACTGCATTTCCTGTGTTAGGATCCCTTCCCCCCTCTATGCCCATGCAGCAGTGACAAAAGTCTGATACAGCATTGTGGAATGCATGAAGCATGAAGGAATACACCATTATTGAATCAATATCATAAAGCATAAACACGACTACATTCTTTCAGCATTTATAGTCACTATCAGTTTGATGTGAGTGATCAAGTTTCAGTTTCATCAAGGTGTCATTGCATGCGGACTAGTCTATATAGGCTACATCACATCTGCATAGTTTTGAGAGACCACATTGCGCATGATTTAGAGCTGATGGATGCATGCAATCTATAGCTGATGGATGCATTAATGACTAAGAATATGTAGTAAGATGAGAGAATTTAAGAACAGGGTCTCATGGTTGCGACTTAATAGATGTCTGACCTGCACATCAGCCCAATACACTGGTCAGACATGGAAACTGGAGAACGCGAGTTATCAGAAAGGGAAAAGAAAGTATATGTTTCCCGCAAAGTTTTCGATCAAAATGTGCAAAAAACTTGCCTTTAAAAATATAGAAACGAAACGGATCATTCTGTTACACTACATACACCTTTACTAACTGTGGTTGTTCATGTATACATGTATATATAGATCTGCGAGCATACAAGCTTGTGAGCGTTTTTAGTGCATGACACTTCTGTCAACTGTTCATGTTTGAGTGTGTATGTAATAGTGTAAGTATAAGTGAATGAGTACTTTGGACTAGTAAGTTTGATTGTACTAACAGTGAGTTGCTATCAGAGATGACTTTGCAAATGATAAGTGCAAGACTTTTTCAATTGTACTAGTTTGTAAAAATCTTACTTGATTTTGGTAACTGGGAACGAGAACACACAGCACATACTTTCCAAACTGCTGATAATCGGCAGAATCTCACAAGTATGACATCTGATTGATGGCAAAATCCATCAGATTTCATCATCAATGACATAAGCACGCATTTTGCAATGATTGTTCAGGTATATGTATGCATGCACAATCACATTTTTAACTTTACAGGTCACAGCTTTCACAATTTTGCAGATTTTGGGGGTCAATACACCACATTTGCAGTTTTATTGCATTGCAGAAAAAGAAAGCACTGTAATGTTACAAAGCTGTTCATGATATACCACACTGAAAAAGAGTGAAAGCAATCAGTAAACCACAGGGTGGGTCTGAAGGTATGTTTCTGAAAACAAGAGTCCCTGCTGACAAGCATTTTATGCATCATATTTGCAGAAGCAGGTGGTGGGAGGTCAGTACCTTGACCATACCATTACAATATATTCTCCTCATTCAGACTATTCAGGCCAATACTTCACTGTTTTTGGCCTTTCTGAGATTTATTTGTTAAGTTCGTTTGTTTTTTTTACTTTTGACAAGAACCCCCCCCCCCCCCCCCCCCCCCCCCCCCCCCCCCCCCCCCAAACAAACATCATACCAAATCCAACAAAACCCAACAAAAAGGCAGACGTTCTGCTAAATTAAAAGTAAATGATTTTCATACCTGGGTGGTATTGCACAATGGAGATCATTTGAGACCAACACTGTTCTGGCAGGACACAGGGCAGTTTTATCAGGCCAAATTCATCAAATGTCATGGACTGTTTCTGAACTGCTCACAGCATGTATAGCTACACACTTCTTGAGAGGACAGAGAATCGGCTTTCTTCTGGAAAATGAAATGAAGAAAACAGTCTGTAGCTACCAATAGCTCAGATATGCTCATTTTCAGTTGCACATGGTGTGGCTTTGGTCACTGGGAATTACAGTGTACCAAAAAGGGTGAATCTGAGGGCTCAACGCAAATCAAATGTTCGAAATAATTTAACTTCAAGCAATCACCAACACAGCTGAAAATCTACACTGCATACATGTACCAACTGCAGTGTAATTTCACAACTGCTGAGAAATGCATGTCAATGATGAACCCTTTGACTTAAGCATCAATTAGACATTCAAAAGGTGACTGTCTATGAGACATACACCAATGGTTTATCTAACTGTTTATTATCAATTTCATGTCTGTGGTTTTATCATTTTTTTCTAACTCCAGTCAGAGTATGTAATTTGATGTGTATCCCAAATAAAAATTGCATATTCACAGCACAGCACAATCACACCAATCCAATGACACCTTTCAACAGTTATATGTTAAAATGGGGTATTTCTTGACATTATGACTACACTCACTGTCACTTCAATGTATACATCCACTCATTTCTGTACATGTATTGTTAAACAATATACACTCGCTGATGTAGTCATGGTCATTTCCATATATATACACATTCACTCATCTCTGTACATATTAAACAATCAGATATTTTACATACACTTGAATAAAATTCAGTTGTGAACATTCACTCAGCAATTGGCGTGTTTGTTTCACAAGTGACACAGGTGCATTCAGAATCATGTGTGTTCAAAATGAAATATTTTGAGAACATCAGTCACATAAATCACTCAAGTCATATTGTACAAGATACTAAGGCAGTTTGCCAGGTATTAATCATTTGATATGTCATGGTCAAATTCATGAAATACTTTTGGGGGAATGAGAGCGAGAGAGAGAGAGAGAAGAAAGAGAGAGAGAAGAGAGAGAGAGAGAGAGAGAGGGAGAGAGAAGAAAAAAGAAAGAAAAGAAAGGAAAACAGACACCTGTGTGCCAAGTCAAACGCAGTTTCACCGAATGATTTGTAACGGACAAGCTGTGGAGACCATTGGGGTCTTTGCGAAGGACTGTGGACTTCGACTTACCAGATTGAGGACATAGCATGGCCAGGAACGCAAAAGAAAAGGAAATCAACTTTCACAGAGCCTGTGCAAGTCATGGCCATTTCTATTTCTAGCCTTGTTATCATCTGAGACTTTTCTTAACCCAAACCAACAAAGCTAAATTTCTTAACTAAACAGTTTTCAATAATTTAAGTGTATAACTTTTAAAATTTTTTCATGAAACTAGGAGGAGGTTAAAAAGGAGCATTAAAATACATTTATTAAAGGACTTTTAAGAACATTGGGAAAAAAAACATTAATGATCTTTGTCTTAAAGATCAGTGCTACATCAGTATATGAAACAAATGACATTCTCTTTCTAGTTTCATGTTTAAGGAACAGTTCTACAAGTTTTAAAGATATGCCACTGATGAGAAATCATGAAATGAAATTTTCTACATGAGGTTTCTCTCTCCTATCAATTGGTACAGAATGAACTGTTTGAATTTTTCTGACTATAAGGTCAGTTAATCATAGAAGCAACTGGGATTTAATTCAAGTTCTATTCACTTTCATCACACACCACAGAGATCAATAATAATATTTCTGTAGTTTTATCTTAAGTATCCTTTCTAAACAATGTCATTTACTGTCACTTGTCACACTTCACTGAATGTTTTTGGACCTTTCCCCAATTCATACACAAACAACAGGTTCACCTTTATGATACAGTTCACACACTTTGACTGGAAATGTCTAAGGCTGCACACATATTTAGCCACAGTCAGTGCCAAGGGATGGGAGTAGAAATTGGCAACATCCACTGATCTAGCCACGGCCAGCTGTTGGCACAGCAGTGGTGCTGGACTGTGCCACAGCTGCAGCTTTCTGCTTTAGCATGGTCCAGTCAAAGGTGTAGTCATACTGGTAGTTCAGAGTACGGAAGAGAATACGGAAGAGCTGACGGAGGTACATGTAGTCAGGCGCCTCCTCAAATCGCAGCCCTCTGCAGTAGTTCAGATACATGGCAAACTCTGCAGGAAAGCCCTTACACAAGACCTCCACTGGTGTTGACATCTTCTTTTCGCTGATCTTCTCATACTTCTGTTTCTTGTGTTGGCCTTCAGACCCTGCCAAGGAAGGCTCCCACGATTGAAGTACATCAACACGTAGCCCAGGGATTCCATGTCATCACGACGACTCTGTTCAATTCCAAGATGTGCATTGATGCTAGCATAACGAGCTGTGCCGGTCAGATTTTTGTCCTCTCGATATGGAATGTGAGTACGAGTACGACTGTCTCTGTATTTCTTGGCCAGCCCAAAATCAATCACAAACACTTTGTTACAGTGTCTGCCGATACCCATCAAAAAATTGTCTGGTTTGATGTCTCTGTGAATAAAATTCTTGTTGTGAACATACTCAATGCGCCCGATCATCTGGTCTGCAAGCATGAGGACCGTCTTCATGGTGAACCTTCGTGAGCAGAAGTTGAAAAGGTCTTCCAGGCTGGGTCCAAGGAGATCCATGACAAGTTCATTATAATTCTTCTCTTGTCCAAAGAAACGAATATGTGGAATTCCAACGCCTCCCTGCAGAATTTTATACAATTTGCTTTCATATAAAAGCTGGGGATGCCTAGCTTTTGTTGATTCAAGCTTGACGGCGACCTCCTCTCCATTTGTTATGTTGATGCCAAGGTAGATGTCACCGAACGACCCACTGCCTATTTTACGAACGAGCCGATATTTACCAGCCACGATAAATTCACTCCCCTGGGGACTAGACTTCTCTGATACCCCATCCATTGTATGTGCTAAAAAAGTTCGTTTGTTCGTCGTCTTCAAAATGAAAGCACAAATGGAGTCTGTCAATATGTTTGGCCTACAGCGTAACCCTCTCCGTTGCCATCTTAGGCGCTTAGCAGACAAAACTCCCGGCATGCATCACCTTCCCCAAACAACGGAGGACTGCGCATGTCCAATTACTTCGCGGATGTTGCGAATGACAACATCCGTGTGGAAAGCACAGCCTGACGACTTTAAATCACAAAATGGAAGAAGAAACAGCAGCAGAGGCGCCTCAAAAGAGGCCGTTGCCGCATTCAAACATGGCTGAACCAAACTTCGCGGGTTGCGAATGACAACATCCGTGTGGATCCAGCCTGACGACTTGAAGTTCAGCAGCGCCTCAAAAGAGGCCGTTGCCACGAATGCATTCAATGGCTGAACCAAAAGTGGAAAATCCATTTAAAATCGATTGCAGTTCAGCGCACTTGATGTTGTTAAGGTAATGGGAAAAAAAAAGCACCTGAATTGCAAAAAAAAAAAAAAAAAAAAAACCGAACAAAACACCGATTCTGAAACCGGAAACACGGAAAAAGCAAATTTTAAGAGACACATTTGTCCAATCCTTCACGTTATCACACCTGAAGTATTGCTTATCAGTTTGGAGCCCGTACAAAGTAAGCCAAAAGTAAAAGATTGAAATGGTGCAAAGAAGAGGAACACGTTATGTATTCAATGACTATGGTTGGACCAGCAGCGCAACATCATGCTGCAAGAACTAGGATGGGAACCCATTGAATCACGGCGAAACAGGCAGAGACTAATCTCTTATCTTGATCTTGATTGTTAAGACGCTTGAGGCCAGGGTAGGCCAGTTCGTCCTTCCAGGAGGTAAATCCAGAATGCTTAATTTGACATGCGTGGCTAGTGGTAGCAATCTGGATCATAGACTGTAGGCAGGTTTGTCCAGTTGGCGTTCAACCTGCACTTGAAACCGACATGGTAGGTGCCGTGACAACACTGTTCCTGCAAGGTGTTCCACATGTTGATGACTGGCTCTGAGAAGCAGGAACTGCGCATGTTGAGCCTACAGTGTGCTTTATTCAACTGAAGACTGTTTCCTCTTCTCTCTCCTTACTGCGAGTGCAAACTGTGGCTGATTTGTCTTGTAGACACCATGAACGTATAATGTGTGTCAATCTTGACACCACGTTTTCTTCGGTGTTCAAGACTGGGAAGCTTCAGAGTGGCGAGTCGTTCTGGGTATGGCTTCTCTTTCAATGAGCCTAGTATTAGCTTGGTTGCATGGCGTTGCACATCCTCAGTGTCTTTGCAGAGGGCCTTTGAGTGTGGGTTCCATACAGAGTGCCCATATTCCACCAGTGGTCGGACCAGTGACTTGAAGAGCTGGATTAACAGGTCCTCAGTAAGAAAGTCAAACGAGCGCTGTATGATGCCAATAACCTTGTTTGCCTTTGCTGTGATGCTCACGACATGCGCCTTGAAATCAAGCTTGGTGTCGATCAGGATGCCCAGGTCCTTCTCCACATCACTTTCAGCAAGGGCCAAGTTGTAGTCTTCTCCTTGGTTGGTCTTCCCTCTCATGTAGTAGACTGCCTCTGACTTCCTGTTCCCCAGCTTCAATATGCTGCACTTCTCAGGATGAAATCTGAGTAACCAGTCTCTCAACCACTGCTGGAGTCTGCCAAGGTCATCCTGAAGTATGTGCGTAGCTGCTTCCTGATCACTTCTCATTGTGTCATCGGCAAACAATGGTACACAGCTCTCCACTCGGCTGGGGAGGTCATGGATGTACATCATGAACAGCAGCAGGCCTAATATGCTCCCCTGTGGGATTCCGCTTGTCACATCAGCTTACTGTGATGATGCATCATTCACGATCACCCTCTGTTTTCTCTCGCCCAAAGCCTCCATCCACTGCAAGGCGTTCCCTGACACTCCATGGGCTTTAACCTTGTTGACCAGTCAGTGGTGAGGTATGCTGTAAATGCTTTCTGATAATCCATGTAGATTACATCGATGGAACCTCCACTGTCAAGCACTTTCGTCCACGTATCCAGAACATCCACAAGTTGGGTAGCACATGAATGCTCCTGGATAAAGCCATGTTGCCTCTGCCTATCAGATTGTTGGCTTGGAGATGCTCAGTCACCTGCTCCCTCACCAGAGTTTCCATGACCTTACAGAGAATGCAACTGAGACTCACTGGCCTGTTGGTTTGCTCCCTTTCTTGAAAATTGGTGTCACTATTGCTGTTTTCCAGTCCTGTGGTAGCTTCAGTTCCTCAAGAGACTTCCTAAACAACAGCATCACTGGGAGCACCAGCGTCTCAGCAGCCTCAGACAACAGCAATGGGTTAATACCATCTGGTCCTGGGGCCTTGCCAGTCTTGAGATTCTTCAGCAGTTTTTTTTCACTTTTTCAACAGTGATGTCAAAGTCAGCAAGTTCACTTCCATAGTCATATGGGGGGGGATAAGGTAGTTCACCATCTCCTTCTGTCGTAAACACGCTTTGGAAGAAATGGTTCAACAACTCTGCTTTTTCTTTGTATGATGATGTTTTTTGATCCATCTTCTTTCTTCAAACCTGCAACTCCATTTCTTGTTGTTTTTGTCTTGTTCTTCACATAGGACCAAAATGCCTTTGGGTTTTTTTCTTTGTCTGTTGTGCCACTTGTTCTTCCAGTTTTTTTTTCTTGGCTTTCCTGCATGCTTTCCTGGCCTGATTCCTGGCCCTCACATACTCCTCATAAGCTTTGCCATCATGCATCTCTGTCCAACGTCTGAATAACTTGTGCTTCTTTCTCACCAAAGCAAGTGTGCCCTTGTCCATCCATGACTTTCTTTTCCTCTCTACCATCTGACGTGGGTACAAATTTTTCTGTCACCTTTTCAGTTTTCTCTCTTGAAGATGTCCCACATAGCATCCACTGTACAGCCTTGAAGTACCTGCTCCCAATCCACTGATCCCAGTTCATGCCTGATGCCATCAAGTCCGCGCTTTTCGAAAATTTGGGCGGTGAACCACAGTAGGTTTTCCTCCATGGCAAGACAGGCTGATCACTAGTGTGGCATGGTCACTTTTTCCGAGTCCTGCTATTGTAGTAATATTCAGTACCATGTCGTCCCTGTTTGTGAATACCAGATCTATTAGTGTAGGCTTCTGTCCATGCCTGTAATGCGATAGTTCCATCTGGTTTTGAATAAGGAATGCAACCTTAGTACACTTGTAGAACAGCTGTGCTGGGTGATTTTCACCTGCCTTACACTTGTCATTTTCCCAGTCTATTTCTGGAAAATTGAAGTCCCCTATCACAAGCAGGTGTGATGGTGTTCTCTCTGCTTCAGATCACGTCAGTTTATTTAGCTGCTGCAAATTCTCCTCAATGCTGTTTGGACTTTTGTAGACCAAACCTATCAAGAAATCTTCCCCCTCATCCAACTGACATTCTACAAAGATAGCTTATTTAAAGTCACTCACTGCAGTAATGTCACTCTGACTTGGTCCCAGACTAGATGCTGTGTAGAGGCAGATGCCCCTAAGTCCTTTCTTCTCATTCAAGTTGTGAAAAAGTTCATAGCCTTCCATAGCCACTTCACATTCACTTACTTCAAAGCGCCTATTCTTAGGCACCACTTCTGTTATTCCTATAACATCCGGTTTGTGCAAATGAATTAAAGCTTGAAATTCTGCTCTTTTATTGAGAAAACTGTCTGCATTAGTATATACAGGCGGTGTGTTTCTGCACACCATTATCCACAATGGTTGACTGACTAGAACTTATAAGTTATAGAAGGTTTAAAATTATGTACAGTGGCTTTCCTCTTCCTGTTCACTTTCTCCTCTCCTCTTCCCTTTGATTGGGGTACTTCCCAATGTTGATGATGCGCCCGTTCCGCCGAATCCAATGCGCTGTCTCGTCCCCCTGGTTTTTTTAATTCCTCTTTCCTCCTTTTAAGCTCTTTGTACAACTGCCCTTCCTGTTCCCTCTCAGATGGATTCATAGCTTTCCTGACTAAGATTTTAGAGCACAGATTACCTTTCTCACCTTCCTTCTCTTTCTCATCCTGATTTCTTTCAATCCCTTCCTGATTCAGTTCTTTTCTCACTCTAGCAAAGGCTTTAAGCACCTCATCCCGTACTGTCATGTTTTCAGATTTCACCATTACTGGCCTGACCTTCCTCTCGCCCTCATTCTGACCAGTCTGCTGTTTCTTCAGGAGTCTGATATCCACTGGTTTGTGCGCCACTTTTACCTCCTGCAGTAGATTACTGACCATGTTTTCATCCTCTTTCTTCCTTGTATTCCCCTCTTCAGATGTGCTTTTAGGAATACAAAAAATCATAATGTTTTTCTGTCTCCTTGCTCTGTCTTCTGCCTCAGCAAGCTGTTCTTTTGTCTTCTCCTCAGCCAGACGTTTAACATTCTGCAACTCAAGAGAGCTCGCTTCCAAATTCTCTTGTGTCTTTCTGTCAGCAAATTCTTTCATACTTTCTGTCTCCCTAACGTTTTCTGCATGAGTCTCGCTCTGAATATTCCTTATAACATGTACAAGATCATTCATGGCACTGTGGACATGCCTCCAGACAAATTCCTCAAAAAAGGATCCACCAAAACAAGATCACATCACCAACACAAATTTGCTCACCCAGGTACCTCCTCTGACCCATACAAGTTCAGTTTTTTCCCATCAACTATACCCACCTGGAACTCCCTGCCTACAACAGCAGCAGAGTCTCCCTCCTTGGTATCATTTAAGAGGGAGGCTCCCCCCCCCCCCCCCCCCCCCCCCCACACACACACACACACACACACACTCGCTCGCACACACTCACACTGCATGGGTGTGCGCACACACACACACACACACACAACACACGCATACACACATGCACGCACGCACACACACACACACACACACACACACACACACACACACACACACACACACACACACACACACACACACACACACACACACACACACACACACACACACACACACACACACACACACACACACAACACACACACACACACACACACACACACAGAGTTAAGGTTAATGGAAAAAAAAAAAACTCATGTATGATATGAAACCGGGATCTGTTAGTGTGTGTGTGTGTCTGTGTGTGCATGTGTGTTAGTTAGTTAGTTCTTCAATTTAACATCTGTTCACTTAAAGTGATGTTAGACAAAATAATACAGACATGAGAGAAATGGAAATAGTGTATGCAAAGTGCTAGTATAGGCCTACGTACGAGTGTGTGTGTGTGTGTGTGTGTGTGTGTGTGTGTGTGTGTGTGTGTGTGTGTATGCGACTTTGACTATTGAAGAAAATACTGTTCTAAATGTAACAATTGAACAGATAAAAATTACAAAGCAAAAAAAAAACAAAAAAAAAAAAAAAAAACCCATGAAATATTTACACAAACGAGCCAACTGGGCTTAACATCAACGAATTTACAAATGTAAAAAAAGGCGTATAGATTCAGGAAAATGCATGGGGAATCTTTTTGTCAGAAGTTGGAGAGAGATGAGTTAAAATAGGAACAGTTTAAAAAAGAAAATGCAGAGTATTGAAACTGTTGACTGCTCTACAAGCGCATTGTAAATTTCTGTGGAATTTTGTACGAAGAGCGTTAAACTTTGAGCCTATATAAGAGAGATTCCAGTTTCCGAAATTTGTGTACATGTACATACGTCTTTGTATACAGTTTACGAATTTGATTGGACGAGTTAGATGGACGGGTAGATTTCTGAGTTCTTGAACAGCAACTCAGTGAAGAATCTTGTACATGTGTATTTTAAAGAGAACTGAATCTTTATACAGGTTATAAAAGACTCAAAAGAGACTTTATTTAAGAGTCCATAGGCTTCGTGAAGACTCGAAGGTATTTTGACATAGAATTTTCAGAGTTTTTGGATCCCATACGGGCAGTTCTGTCTGCCCATTCATTTCCTACAATCCCACAATGTGACGGAATCCAGCTAAAGTCCACTGTTATCCCTCTAGATGTAAGGAAATGGATCAGAATTTTTAGTTTGGTGATAATCTTGGTGCGATTGGTAGCAGCAACAGATTCCATTGCTTGAAAAAACAGATTTGGAATCAACACAAAAAAGTATTCTAGAAAAATCACGTGGAATGTCAATAATATAATGCAGAGCCATTAGAATTGCTATCAGTTCAGCCATAAAGACAGAAAACCCCTTTCCAAGATGAAAAGATTTATCTGCTTTCAAAGCAGGAATAACAAAGCCGGAACCAGCATTGCCATTTAATAGGGATCCGTCTGTATAAACTTTTAAGTGATTAGGATAACTATCGTCAATATGTGACTTAGCCATAGCACCTAGGACGTTATTATTGACATTCTTTTGCAAGTCAGTGTATTTATAATCAAACCTTGCTGGGATGTGCATGTGTGTGTATGTGTGTGTGTGTGTGCATGCGTGCGTGTGTGTGTGCTGTCTGTGTTGCTTCTTAGACAAATTCAGTTTTCATCTGATCTTCTTTGAATTTGGCATTATAACTTATCAACATACTACTGGGCAGGTAATGAGTAGATCACCATTATACTAGGTAGTCACTTTATTTGTAATGTACATGTGGAAAAAAAAAAGACGTGATTGAAGGAGACGATCACCGTTATACTAGGTAGTCACATTATTTGTAATGTATGTGGAAAAAAAAAAGACGTGATTGAAAAGCAAAGCCATGTGACTATCAACGTGAGTTGAAGGGAAGGGGAGGAGAGGAACAGCAAAGGGGTAGGTAGTAAGGAAGCTGAATTACTAGAAGAGATCAAGGGGGAACAAAGAAGACCATGGAAGGGGGGGGATGAGAGAAGAGAGAGGAGGGGAAGAACAACAGGGGAAGGGGGATTTTGTGGAAGGGGAGGAGGGAAGAGCAAGGGGACTGGGAAGGGGGAAGGAAAAAAGGAGATGGAGGGGGAGAGGTGGCAAAGGAGGGAGAGTGATTGGTTGGGGGGAACAGGGGGAGAGGAAAAAGGACATGCATAAAAGGGGGGAGAGGGGAAGGGGAGGAGAGTGAGATGGGGTGGAAGAAAAGGGTATGGAGGAAGGGGAGGAGGACGGACTTGGGGATGGGGGAAGAATAGGGGAAGGGAAAGAGGGGGAGCAGGAAAGGAGAGGAGAAGGGGATGAGAAAGGAGGGGAGGGGGGTGAGGGGTAACAGAGGGGAGGGGAAAGGAAAGTGGGGGGGGTCAGCTAGTTCTTAAATATAAGTGAATGAGGATAATGTAACAGGAAGGATTCTGCTTTTTCTATGATCTGAAAATAGTTTTCTCATGACCAGGAAGAGGATGGAAGGTTTGGCTTATATAATAAGCTATAATGTTACTGCAACCTTAGAAATTTGGAGGGCCTTGGAATCCTAAGGCATGACCAGCAAAACAACAACAAAAAAAATAATTTAATGAGTGGAAAAAAAAGTTTTAAACAAATATTGAAATGTCTTTGTGGGTGACTTACCTTTCAGATTGCCATCATGTCTGTCACCCTAGCACCGCTGCGACTGCTGCTTGCGGCCCTCATCATTCTGATAGTTTGGCCACTGGCGGCCATTGGGAGTTGTTGCTCTTCTCCAGAGGACAAAAAGAAACCCTTGAAGGGTTGGAAACGGTATGTTTAATGTTTTTTTGGTTTTTGTTTTAGTCCATTGCTCAATATATATCCATCTATATCTTGAGAAACATACAGTTAAATGGGTAGAACATTCAGTCGTGGAGCTGACAGGGTTTACACCATTCGTGGGGTCTGCCTAGATGAAGTATTTTTCTCTTCTTTCAACTCAGTGTGCTATAGAAGAACTGTCTGTCAAGTAACTAAAGGGTATCTGTTTCAGTTTAGGGTAGGTTACAGTGGTGGAAGAAGAGGGTTTTTAACCATAAATTGTGCACATCTTCTGTCTGGGTTGTGATTGCTAAGTGGTATCGCAAGCATTTTTCCATTTTCCATCAGTATCTAAATAATGAAGTACTATTCCATAGAATAGTGTCATTTCAAGAGTAACATATCCAAGATCAGGAAACAAATTCGAGAAAAATGCTAATAAAGCATGCTGTTTTTGGTAATGTGGTATGCTGAAAGTGCAGAAATGGATTCAATGAAATCTGTTTAATGTCTTTGAAAATCCAGTTTCTCAGATCAAATATATGGACTAACACTTAACATCAAAATGCTGAATCACATGGTGATGTCATTCTGCAGAATCTAACGGCTTCATTGAAATGATTGATGAATAATGAATATAATACTATAGACAACACAGAAATCAAGACATACACAGCATGAACATTCATGCATGCACACATGCATATATGCACACTCACATTCACACACATGCACACAGGCACGTGCATACACATGCATCATTGTACATATGGTAAGCACATGTATACGTGCATGCACACACAATGCACACTCCCCCTTTTCACCACCTGCCTCTCACGTACATACTGTCCAATTACATGATTTTTGCAAAAATTTTAAAATCAAAATGATACCACTGATACATGTATCTTTACATCACACACATATGCGCATGCTTGCATTCTTACACTCACATTTACACTGCTCAGTGCTCTAGTATTTGGGTTAAATTTCAGGTTGAAAACAAGTTCTATGAAGCTTTATCTATATTTCTGTGTGTATATGCCTACGCAGGTGCATATGTGTGTGTGTGTATGCACAGGTGAGCATGTGGTTGAGTGTGCACATGGATACATGCATGCACGCCAACACACACACATGTATACTCACACTCACATTTACACTGCTCAATGCTCTAGTATTTGGGTTAAATTTCAGGTTGAAAATAAGGTTCTATGAAGCTTTAGCTGTATTTATCTCTGTGTGTATGCGTATGTTGGTGCATATGTGTGTGTGTGTTTGTGCACAAGTGAGCATGTGTGGTTGAGTGTACACATGGGTACTTGCGTGTTTATGTTTTGTCAAATTGATTCTCAGAGGCTATGCAAGGATTCTGCGGTTTTTCCTACGTGCTGTTTTCTTCATCTTCGGCTTTTACCGGGTCAAGGTGCGAGGGAAGAAGTCCACTGCCCCAGAAGCCCCCATCGTGTGTGTGGCTCCCCACTCCAGCATGTTTGATGCGTTAGTGGGTCTGCTGGACACCCAACTGGGAAGTGGAGTGTCCCGGGAAGCCAATGTTAAAATCCCTGTCATTGGATGTACGTAATGTGTGTGCATCAAATTAGAATCATTTTTAGTTGTCTGATTTATTGGAAGTGTGCGTATGGGTGCGTGCGTGCGTGAGCATGCATGCGTGCGTGTGTGTACACATTTTTAAATGGTAAGTGTGTGTGTGCACACATGCATGTGTGTGTGTGTGCGAGTGCACACGCACATTTTAATGTGAAGCTCTTTGGTTGGCTGTGCTAGCTGTGATAGGAGTAATTAGTTGTTTTTTTTTAAACACGTATGTACATGCACACAAATGCGCAGGCACACGCACACACACGCACTGACACGGTGAATTTTAACCCATCCCCATCGGCTCTTGCTGTATGATAACTTCCACACAGAGATGATCTGGGAACAGCAAAAATAACGCTCTGATTTTTGTGTTTGACTTGTTGCATGATTGTTTGACTTAGTTATTGATTTGTATCCTCTGTTATATGACAGGTATTTCACTTTGCCCAGCCTGTTTTGGTAAGTCGCGAGGACCCCAACTCTCGCCAGACCACCATAAAAGAAATCGAGCGACGCAGCCACTCTGATGGAGAGTGGCCTCAGATCTACATTTTCCCAGAAGGCACCTGCTCCAACCGGTCATGTCTCATCAGTTTTAAAGCAGGTTCGGCGTTTTCTTGCCGTTAGTCTTATATTACTTTGCAGGCAGACATGCCAGATTTGGGGATATTTTTACTCTCCTTGGCAGGATTTCCCTTACAGGAAAGTGAAGAGGTTTCCAACTCTTTAAGTGTTGAGGGAAGAATTAGGGGTTGAGGTTTATGCACAAACAACAGATGTCATGAAAACAGGTGATCTTTTGTTATAATGGACAGACCATAGCAGCTGTTAAAACTCAGAAGAACTTTTTTTATCTCTACCAGCTGATTGAATGAAGGAATCCTTCAGGATATCAACAAGTACAGCTCAAAGTCAAACTGAAGCCCAGACACGTACGTTTTGGAGGAGGGGGGAGGAGGGGGTATTGGGTTGTTTTGTTCTGATGTCAAGTTGGTCATCTTCCATTGAATCCATTTGATGTAACCAGACACTTTGTTCTAATTAATCATTACATTTTCTTTCTTTCATTATTATTTTGCTCTATGTGTTGACACTCTTTCAGGTTTTTCTTGTTATGTAATTAATTCGATTCAGTGTTGCGTATCAAACCAGAAACAAAAATTGCTAGACTTCATACAAAACAGGCAAAGCAAAAAAGACTAGGAGTGGGCATGGGAAAAGACCAGTTACATGTATATTTTGGTGTTATGTATTCAGATTCTTTATACACTCTTTGAAATGAGAATTCAGTGGTTTCTCTTTTTTTAAAAAAACTGATGTAAAATTTCAGGGGCATTCATTCCTGGAGTACCTGTGCAACCCATGTGTATTCGCTATCCCAACAGACTGGTAAGAAAGGATGCTCAGGAATTTTACGACTGAAAGAAGTTTTACAATATACTTACCTGTCCTAACAAATGTCTTGTCTCTAATCAGCATGGAACATCGCCAAACAACAGGATCCTCTAAAAAAAATTTTTTTTTTGTAAGTGGGAGAACAGGGTGGTATTTTCCATCTCAGTTATAAATAGGTGCCAAAGAGATCTCCCTGTATGAGTTCACAGTATTCAGCTCTTCTCACCTGGATCAGTTTTCACACCTTTTTCCGGCTCTGCGGGGAGATGGGAGGGTATCTTAGTGTTTGGACTGGGAAGTATGTAGCAAAGTTACTCTTAGTAGTAAAATTTCTTTTCCTTATAAACCTGTCCGATAAAAATGCCTGAATATGGAAAAGGATGGTTGGCGAATCTTCACCTGTGACATGGCCTGTTTCAAATTCATAAGAGAAGGTCCCTGTGTGGTTCTCCCGGCTTACTCAATGTTCAAATGCTCAGAGAACATTCCTGTACGGTTCTCCAAGCTTACTCAATGTTCAAATGCTCAAAGCCATTTTAGTAGTCTTTTTTTATCTTGAGGCGCAATGAATAGTACCCACCCTCCCTTACAGATGAAAAGGCACAAAGATAAAACACTCACAGGATCAGGAAAAGGAGAAGACCCCAAAAACAAATGCCGAGGCTCTTGATCCATAACACAATCACACAAGTCTTGTCAGTGGCAATTGAAATCAAGAGACATGACCAAAGAACGGTGCAAAAAGGCATGTTGATGGAAGGTCAAACTGAGAGCCATGACCAAAGGCATGGTAAAACAGGCATGTCAGTAGCTTCTTATACTAAGCCAAAGACAAAAATGCACAGATGTCAAAGGCACATCAGTGGCATCTCAACAGACCAAAATATGTGGTTATGATAGGTATATCAATGGCAGTGTAAACCAAGGGTACATACAGACAAATGAGCATATTTATATTATTAGTTGCATCTTGAATAAAGAGCCAGGCCAAAAACACTGTTATAACAGGTATATCAATGGCAGCTTAAACCAAGTGCCAGGACAAAAATGGTCACAATAGGCTTGTCATTAGCAGCTTGAAGAGCCAAGGACAAAACATTTAGTCATGATAGTGTGTAGTAAAGACATTTCAAACTAACAGTCAGACAGCAATAAACAGACCAAATGGGCATACCAGTGGCGTCTTTAACAAAGAGCCAAGGCCATATGTATAATAAGGTACATGAATGGCAACTTAATCAAGTACCAAGACAAAAAAAATGGTCATATTGTTGGTATTTTAATGGCATCTTGAACAAAGAGCCAAGATGAAAAATACACAAACCACCTGTTCAATGAACCAAGGGCAATATTGAATTGGCAGGTATGTCAGTTTGGTTAAAAAAAAATCTGAATCATTCAGGATGTGTTGCTATCTGGGCAACTACAACCCACACTAGGCAATCGAGTGCCTCATGTCCTCAGACATATATATAAATAAAATCTGCCAAAAGAGGATTGTGCATTCTGGCCTGCTGCCTGACTGAAGTCAGAGACTGTGATACATTACCAGAGAGCGCAACTAGCAGAAAGAGCCCAGACTTGGTGCACCCTTTTGTCCACTCTAAGGTGAAGCTGTTCCTGGTCATGTAAGTCTGGCAAATCACCTGCCAGAGCCTGGAGCATGTCATCTGGGGTCATATAGCAGCACTGTCCTGGTCACACCATAGAAGGGAGCTCATGAACCCTGACTCTGCCCCCTTAAGGTACTTCTTCAGTGCTCTGACAGGACAGTTGACCTGCTCCACCTTCAATGGCCAGGGCCTGGGATTTGAAGGGGCTAGCCGAGGCAAAAGTGCCTGAGGATGGAGGGCACAGAGCGCTGGGGGGAGACAGTGACCTGTCCCCACTGACTCAAAACCATAGGTTAAAGGTTAGAAGTACGAAGCGTTGGTCGCTGCTCTTGCCAAAATGGGCAGACCGTCCAGACGTTCAAGACAAGCGCCAAAAATTGTGCACAATGGTGAACAGGTCGAACTCTCGCTTAAGTTGAGCGGAAGGAATGGAGAAAAGACGGAGCAGCTGATGCAGGTTTCATGAGGGTTGAGGTTGGAGATTACTCTCCAACCCGATGAGCATGCTGTGGATGTATGAGGAGGAGAAGAAATGCCAGCTGTCTTGGCAGGTGCCAGAGCGCTCTGCGACGACGACGACTGTAATGGGGCGAAGATGAGCATAGTTTTCTGGTATTTTCTCCATTAGCTAAGACAGAGTGTTTTCTTCTAGAAAGGGGAAGGCTGACTCAAATGACCACTTCAGAGAATCCATGATGGAAACTGAACTAGAAAAGACCAGTCGAGGGCATGTTTCTTCGCCAAGGAAGGAAAGCCCAGGTGAAATTGAGGATGAATTCACTAAGGGAGAATACTCCTATTGGCCTAATGGTTAAAGGAAAGAGTTGGCTCCCTGCTCTTGAGTTTTTGATGTTTTTTTTTATGAGAATCCTGATGTATGGTGGTTTTTCATGTCTAAATGGAGATGAGGCATTTGTTTGGACAGGTAAATATATGAAGAAAAATGCATCACGGAGAACTATTAAGCGGGTAGTAGAAGGAGTTTTAAATAGTAAACAGTCTTCATCGGTAGAGGAAGGGAGAGGGGGGGTCTTGCTCTTGATGGGTTGTTTTTCTTCTGTTTCTTAGGATATCATGTCATGAATATTTTTTCTTGTTTGTTTTTAGGATACAATTACAGTGATTTTTTTTTTTCAAGAAACAGTGACATGGATTTTTTTCTTCTGTTTTTAGGACACAATTTTTTCTTGCGTCTTTTTGAGAAGCAGTGATATGGATGAGCTTTTTGGGTTTTTCAAACTTTTTAGGAGACAGTTATGTGGATGTTTGTCTTGTAGGATAACATGACATTGGTGTTTTTGTTTGTTTGTTTGTTTTTTCATATTTAGGATGTATGACTTGGATTTTTTTTTTTCCTGTTACAAAATATAATGATGTTTTTACCTTGCTTTTAGGATACAGTTACATGGATTTCTTTTTGTTGTTGTTGTTGTTTTTTTTTTTGTTTTGTTTTTTTAAGATAGAGTGGCTTGCTTTTTTTGTTTGTTTAAAGGATACATTGACAAATATTTTCAGTTTTAGAATACCATGATAAGGGCTTCTGTTATTGTAGTTTTTGTGGTTTTTCTTTTGTTGTTGTTGCCGTTTGTTTTGTGGATATAAAGACATGGAAGTTTTTTCCTTTTGTAGATTACAATGATATGGATTTTTTTTTCTGTTATAGCCTACAGTGATAGGGACATTTTTTCCTGTTATAGAATACAAGAACATTATTTTTTTCTGTTAGAGGAAACAGTGGCATCAATGTGTTTCTGTTTTTTCCTTTTCTCCCCATTTGTTTTTAGGATACAATGACATGGACTTGGGATGGGCCAGGCGCGTAAGTTACCAACGCTCACTCACACATTTATAGGCTTTGTGTGTGTGTGTGTGTGTGTGTGTGTGTGTGTGTGTGTGTGTGTGTGTGTGTGTGTGCCTGCAAAACTAGTATTACCTGAAAAGAAAATGCGCCTTGTATATGTGTCTTGGTACATGAATTTGCAAACCCCATTTTATGTTTACACGCACACACATGCATGCAAGCACGCATACTTGCACACGCACGCACACACACACACACACACGCACGCACGCATGCACACACACACACACACACACACACACACACACACACACACACACACACACACACACACACACACACACTCTCTCTCACACACACACAGACTTGCATTAGCACATGCAGAAAGGAGGAGACAGAACAGTAGGAAATTGTTGTTGTTGTTAAGTGTTTTGTCATAGTGCTGGAGTTTGTTTTGTGCAGGTGGAAGCTGATATATGGCTTACTCTGTGCCAGTTTCACAACTCTATGGAGGTGGAGGTGAGTCACAGTCCTTTTTAGATGGTACATGCATGAATATGTTTCATTGTCATCTCAGTATGCATGGGTGTTTGTGTATGTGTGTGTGTGGCAGAGAGAGCAAGAGAATGTGCATCCATATACTAGTCGGGACTTCTTTCAGTGTACCAAAGGGTCCTCCTCACAAGGTCTAAAGTCCTGACAAGATCTTGAAGTGGAAGGGAGGTGCTGCAAAATAAAATTGGATACTTTTCATCACAGAGATGAGTGTTGGGGATTTTTTGTACAGAAAAATGGATACTTTTGTGAGATTTTTTGACATTGTTCTGCATAATGACGAAATTAAGTCCGTTTTATCATAAATTCCTCATTTCTGTCCCTTCAAGTTATATCAAAGCAAGTCTGAAGTGTGACTGTGTGTTTATGTGTGTGTGTGTTCATCCTTGTTTTGTGTGTGCATCCTTTTCATATTGTGCATGTTATGCATGCATTCTTGTGTGTGTCTGTGTGTCATGTGGTGTGTGTGTGTTGCTTTGTGTCTGCTTTCTCACACTTGTTTACCTTTGTGTTTGTCTGTAGTATTTGCCAGTGTATTGTCCCTCCAAAGAGGAGATGAAAGACCCCAAGTTGTACGCTGATAATGTCCGTCAAGTCATGGCAGAGTGAGTCATACTACCTTTTATGAGTATTTATGTGTGCCTGTGCATGTGTGTATGTTGTGTGTGTCTGTGCATGAGTGTGTGTGGTGTGTGTGTGTGTGTGTGCGTGTGTGTGTGTGTGTGTGTGTGTGCAGGGGTTGCATTTTTGTATGGTGATCAGTGACGAAGAACAGGATGCTTTCTCAGTAAAAGATGATCAATGAGGATGGTGGAAATAATGCTGCAGAGTTTATCCTGGTCTGGGCTACATGGCAGGGCTGTACTCTATGCTTCCTTTCTTATACCAGTGTCAAACAGGCCCACAGTGAAGGTAGGAGCTACACTCTTGGCAGTGCACTCTTGGATAAAACTCAGCTGTGTGGCTTCAGTCTTCCCGTTTGAGCCCATAACACACATGATTCTGGGTGGGAGCCAGCCAGGGCTGAAAAGTCTTGCAAAGAGATCTCTGATGGGACTGAAGCCCACAGCTTCCCAGCTCGCACCGTGCGCAGCTTACCACTGCATTACACTGGCTGTGGTGATTTTTTTTTATGTTCTTTTATAGTGAAACTCTAGTTGTCAGGGCAATGCATGCTTCCAACAAAGTATCGTTTTTGACCAAGCCCTGTTTTAGCCGTGGAGAATGATCCTACATTTTGTTCCAATACAGTGGTGAATATTGGTGTCAGTTATCAACTGGTGATGGTGAAGGGGCTATTTGTGTAGAACCTTAGCGACAAGTTTAAAACCAAAGACATTGTGAAACACAAGTGACAAGAACAAATTGTAGAATGTCCCCATGGTTAGCTTGTGTCAAAGTCACAAGTATCAGCAAATTCATGGGGACTGACATTAGATGGGCAAAATGGAAACATTTTCAGAGGGACACCTACGCTGGCTCTGCAGAAATTGATGTTATTAGAGGGCTTTCGTTGGTGGTATCCAGCTTAAGTTGGATCAGAGCAGTTATAACTGAAAACCACTGCAGTGACTTGCTAACAGTGCTGTGTCTCCCAGTGTGGGTTACCTCATGATAACTTAGTACTGATTGCTGCTTGCGATCTCAGTGTGCTGAGGGTAAGGCAGGACATCTGGACGCAACTGTGTACTGGGCGGACAGAACAAGCGTTGTGTGAGTACACCACTGAGGTGCTATGGAAGACCAAGCAGGAAAAAAGGAAGGGCAGAATATCAGCAGTAATGTGTCAACACTGTTACACCAGTGCAGTGCACTATCATTATGTGCATGCATTATGTTATGAACAGATACACATTCATATGTGTGTGTATTTTTTTTTTCATCAGCACAATGCAAATCATTCATTGTTTTAAGAGCGCATGTAAACACACATGCACAAAAAGTTGTACATACAATATGTTTGCACATATATATTATTCATACACACACACACACACACACACACACACACACACACACACACACACACACACACACACACACACACACACACACAGATTCTTTTGTAAAAATGATAATTATATATTTATATTTCTAGTGAAATACCCTTAAAAAAAAAATGTTTACTTAGCATAGATATTGTACTTGTTTTGAGTGTGCGTGTGCATGCATACTCTGTTTTTCTTTTTAAATCATCATAGATTATGCCACTGATTGTAAAGAATGTTTTTTATTTCGAACTGTTTTGTGCGTATGTGTGTGTGTGTGTGTGTGTGTGTGTGTGTGTGTGTGTGTGTGTGTTTTTTTTTGAAAGGTGTTTAGCATTGCCAGTAACTGACCACACGTATGACGACTGCCGTCTAATGATGAGGGCAGGAAGCCTCAGTCTGCCCCTGGAAACGGGGCTGGTGGAGTTCCAAAAACTGCACCGCAAACTAGGGTAAGACGGCTTGCATGCAGAGGTGGTGCTGCCTTAGTCATACTCAGATTTGTAAAGCATTCTAAAATATGTATATCTAGGCTTTTGCCATTTTGTTAGGTTTGTGTCAACGCAAGCAAAATCTCCAGACCTTTTGGGGGGGGGGGGGGGGGGGGGGGGGGGGGGGGTCCTTTCCATTTGATCATATTTGGTTCTTTGTTGTCTTTTTTCTTTTAATGTCTTTATGGAGAAAATTCATTGTCAAAATCGAATAGTATTCGGTGTGCTCAAGAGACACACAAGCCAAGTGAATTAACAAGTTTGATATTGTATCAGTTTCCTTTCAGCTTTTGAAGAAAGTTGCTGTCAAAATGGTTTATGAAGTAAAAATAATTTGAAGGGAGAAATTCTGCTTATATTTTTCCATGGCAGATCGTTTTGGTGGTTAATCTGAGTTAAGGTCACACAGCAGATGAACAGAGTTCTTGTGATCCTTATAAGTTCTGATCAGTTTGTAATGTGATTGGACAGTCTACAAGGCCTTAGATGGGATTGTAAGTTGGGATGTTTTGAAAAAACTGATTATTGCTCTGCATGGCAAGTTACCAGTTTCCTGATTTGGGGCATTGGAAAATTTGAGTTGTGTTGTCTGGTTATGAAAAGAGCACTGGTGGATAGTGCGACCAGTGAAGTAACTTGCCATATAAGCATTTGAACGGGAGTTTCATGTAACCTTTCACCTGTTGAGTACGGACATTGCTGCAGTTCAGGGGTCATAGGGAAAGACAGCAAATCTTGAACACAGGATGGTCGGAATAACTTTAATATATGATTTTATGCAGAATTGAATGGTGTATTTAGTATATCCAAATCAGAACTTAAAAGGTCAAAGAGGAAAGTTGAAAAAAATCATTGAAGTTAAAGGGAGTCCAAGAGTTAGAAGTAAAGTGATGTGTAACACTGTTTTTGCCACAGACCATGGTTTGTGTAATACTGTATACTACAGTGTGTATGATGTATAACACTGTATGCCACATACTGTGTGATGCTTAATACTGTATGCCACAGACTGTGTGATGTTTAATACTGTATGCCACAGACTGTTTGATGTGTAACACTGTATGCCACAGACTGTGTGATGTTTAATACTGTATGCCACAGACTGTGTGATGTTTAACACTGTATGCCACAGACTGTGTGATGTGTAACACTGTATGCTACAGACTGTGTGATGTTTAATACTGTATGCCACAGACTGTGTGATGTTTACACTGTATGCCACAGACTGTGTGATGTGTAACACTGTATGCTACAGACTGTGTGATGCAGGTTCAACTATGAGCAGATGCATGAACTGCTGAAGAAATTCCAGTCCATTGATCGCAGCGGTACAGGAAACGTCACCTTGACAGAGTTTGCTGACTATCTGCATCTGCCTGTCTCTCCTGCTTTGGAGGAGGTGTTTAATCTCTACGACAGGGTGAGTGGTGTACTCTGGCCAGGGGTGGTTTTCCTTTAAGGTTTGTGGGACTTTGGTTATAATTCATATAAAAGCAGTATATGTATATTCTGGTCTGTTTTAATCCAACGCATTTTCCCCGAAGATGGTGTATGGCTGCCTTAATGGTGGGATAAAAAAAAGGTCATACACACAAAACTCCACTCCCTTCGTTAGGCAGATGGGATTAATACTTGCCAATCTATACAGGGAGTGTCCGCAGGAGTACGCAGAAGAAAGAAGAAAATTCCAGGCATTCATTGGAATAATATGACAGCTGTGGTCTATGTGGGAATACCAGGGGTGCTTGCAGTACAAATAGCTCCCATGCATTAGAGAAGTACTGGACTTGTAACTTTCTCCTTTCTGTTACACTTTTTGACTCTGCACCAGGTTTTTTTTTTTTTTTTTTTTCTTTCTTTATTATCTTCTACCATTTATCTGCCTTAGTGACCATTCTCCTGACTTTGACCTGGAATTTCTTTAACACTTATGACCTGGTGGCAACTGGTAACTTGCCTTTTTTTTTTTTTTAATGTAATCCGCTATTCCCAAGTTGATGCTGGTTGTTCATTCTGCTGTGTTTAGTTGTCCATGAGGTCTTTTTGTGTTTGTTTATGATTGCTGTATTGGAATGTCTTTTATATCTGTTTAATGTTTTGATACAGAAATGAAGTGGAAGGGCTGGTGCAGTCGGCAGCATGCCCTTGTTTATCCTTGTTAACAGTTTCAGGATGACGGTAGTTTAGCTGCATTATCACTAGTGTTTGTGTTTTGTTGTTTGTTTTTTTTTGTAACCCTTTACAGAATATGATTTTTTTTCCCCATATGAATATGGGGTTAGCTGGGGAACAATTCAGCCGTAAGTCACTCAGACACTGGACTGTAGGATTATCTGCTTTTTCTTTTATATCTCAGCAGCAGCAGAGTCACTCTGATGTCCATGGACAGGGGGGTGTACTCCCTACCCCATTTTTTTTGTAATGTCAGCATTAGAGAGTTGCTCCTGGACCATTGGCCTCAGATCACAGGAACTGTTGTTTTCCAGGACCAGTCAGGGACCATCAACTTTAGAGAGTACGTCATCGGTCTGTCTCTGATCTCCCATCCCGCCAACACCGAGGACACCCTGCAACACGCATTTCAGGTGGGCCGCCTCTCTGACAGCCGTTTTATTTGTGTCCGTCGGTTGAGTTATGATTTTAATCTTACTGATGTGTGACAAAAATCGGCATTCATATTGCACCCCTCTCCGCTTCTCCCCCTCCCCCACCCCCTCCCATCCTCCACCACTATGGTTATCCCTGTCTGCCTTTCCATTTATGGTGAGTGTCGATGTCAAATCTGAATGTGGTTAGTGTATTTATCAGTTTCACTCTGCATCTATTGTGCACTCTTCTCTCTGTCTGTCTGTCTTTCAGTCTGTCCGTCTGTCTCTCTCCCTCCCCACCCTCTCTCTCTCTCTCTCTCTCTCTCTCTCTCTCTCTCTGTATGTGTGTGTGTGTGAGAGAGAATGTGTGCATCCCTCATTCCTTTCCTTTCTAAAGTTTTCTTTTTATGTTATTCCTAAATTTAGCTGTCAAAAAGTGTGCACCTTCTTTGAAAAAAAAAAACAACCAAAAAACAATTACAGTTTTAGCATAATTATAACCAGGTATGAAATTCTTCTTTTGGCCATTTTAGGAGGTAAAAACAACCAAAAATAAAAACGATCCATGGCTGAAAAAAAAAAAAAGTATTCTGGGAAAGCCTTGAAAGAGCAAAATTTTGTCCATGAATGTTTCAGTATGAACACCATGTTCTGCTATGGTTGGAGTTGCCCCATCCCCACCCCCTTTGCTTTTGCAAAATTTTCACTGTGTTTGTTTTGCCTCAGTTTCATGCCTGATTATGTAACTTTCAGGAATGGGAGAGGGGAACAGGCAGGCAAGCTAGGAAGCTTAAAACTGTGTTTGTTACTGTGAAGTATGTACTTAGGAGACAACAAAAGGTTATGTAAGTGAGTGAAATAGAATCATTATGACAGCTGTTCAACAAAGATAACAAAGTTTACATAGTTCAGAACGCATTTCTTTAGAATACTGTTATAACAGCTGTTTGAAAAAGACGGCAAAGGTTACGTTGTTCAAGACCAGTTTTACTGTGTTCTCATGACAGTTATTCGACAAAGACAACAAAGGTTACATCACGCAAGAGGAGCTGGAGATGATCATGTGCAGTGCTTTCACCATGGAGGCGGAGGAGGCAGCAGCCTTGTTTTGCTATGCTGACACCAACAAGGATGGAAAGATTACCTATGGTGAGACTAAATGCCAGGCACTGTTGCAGTACCACACAGTGGACGGATGTCAGTGAGCGCTCATGTTTGCGTCCATGCACACTGTACCCATGAACGAAGAGCTGGCTGAGCTCCATTGTTGCGTGCCCACACCTGCATGCATGCATTCTCACAATGCACATTTACACTCCTCAGTCCTCCCTGGGTGAAGTTTCATTAGTCCTGACAGGAACAGTGCTATCAGAGCCTCAGTGGAAATTTTGGAATTTCCAAGTTGTTTCCCCTAATCCAGTCTGCTAGCTCTGCTTTTAGTCCTGGCTGTCTTGCTTTGCATGAATGAAAACTTTCCTCGTTTTGGAATTTCCAAGTTGTTTCCCCTAATCCAGTCTGCTAGCTCAGCTTCTAGTCCTGGCTGTCTTGCTTTGCATGAATGAAAACTTTCATCGTTTTCTAACACCACCCAGTTCAAGTCATCTTTTTCCTCCATTTGTGGATTATAGACTCACTGATTCCACTTTGAAGGCAGCACTGTGATTTCCTTTTTCTTCAGCAATTACAATAGCTTTCAGCTGGAATTTAGCATTGTGTGCTGTTCGCATAGTCTTTTGCATCATGTATGGTTTGACAAAACATACTCACTATGACTGTCATTTAAGATAGGGTCTGAAAGTCCAACCGTAATAAGCATGGTAGTGAAAGTGCAATACGAGCTGCTATTAATTATTGTCTGTTGTGTGACACAGATATGGTAAAACGTAGTGCTCAGAGTTCAATGAAAAAAAAAAGTTACACCTTGTAGGTCGGAAATTACAGTAACTCCTGTCAAATCTGGATGGATGAGTCTTTCAAAGTGTTCTCTTTACATTATTGCTCGAAAAAACTTTGTGAATCCTAAACGCTGTCATAATGGCTTTTATGCTGCTATAGATCAGTTATACCATACAATTCCCTAAAATTGTACAGATAAATGTGCTATTTGATATGTTCAGCATACTGCCAGAACAGTTTTGCATTATTTACCATGTCAAACTGCTGCAAGCTATGGCCAGTTTAATATGGTAAGGATACTTGGCCAAATAGGGAACATGGTATAAGCTCCTCATTTTTCATAGTTGTGTATACTGCAACACCAAATTACCAGTTTGTTGCAGACATTGTGAGAGACAAAAGAGAATGCTTCTGGGCCAGAGCTAAAATAGCTGAGATTTTATGGATAATCTGATCAGAATTCTTTTAACTGTACCATCTTAGACTTAAGCCAAAAAGTTAAGTTTTTTTTTTTCAGTATAAGGATGTGCATTCTGTAATGTTACTCATTATGCTATCTAAACATAGCAGAGAATGCAGATTGAAAACTCCTAACAGAAGATGTCCTTACTAAGACTGACCTGTTCAACTCATTCACTTTCAAGTATTGACAAATCTTTCATCCTGTTCACTGCAGAGGATTTCAAGGCGTATGCCGAAGAGAAACCAGAGTATGCCCCACTCTTTGTCACCTACCATGAAATTGCATCGGAGACCACATCCTCGAAACAGAATGTGATTAACGTCAGCCCTGCAGAGACGATCAACCGGAGGGGGCATGCAGACGACAGCAGGGAAAGCAGTGAGGCGGGAGATGCCTGCACAGAGGATGGCAAGTTGAAAAGAGTCAGTAGTCCCTGTGCGGGTGGTGTTGTTTGCAAGTGTTCACCTGTTGCCTTGAGCAGGACACGTGCACTGTGAGGTGGTGGGTGGTGGTGGTGGTGGTGGTGATGTTGCACAGTGCAGATCTGACACTGAGCAGGATGGCTGCGGGGCCACAGCCCCCTGCAACAGATCTGCTCTTGTCAGGATGTGTCCCTTGCCTTTTTTTTTTTTTTTCTCTAGGTTTTCTTTTGTGTTCATCTGTTTATTGATGTGTTTATTGGTGTGTTTTTCCAGTATGTTATCTGACTTTTGTATGGTCCTGCTAATTCTTGGATTAACCTTTCATTTACTTCTCTGTGTGTGTGTTTTTTGTTTTTTTTTCCTTGTGCCTCTCTTTTTTGCCTGTTAACTGTGCACATGAAACTGAAATGTGTGCAGCAGCACAAGATTACTTCTTTGCCTACACTGACTATGAGATTAGATATCAATGTTGTTCTTGTGGATCAGAGAATGGCTCCTCTGATTCTAGTCCAGTTACCAATACAGTTGCTGACATGCAACAATGCCATATGATATTGGTGAAGTGTATGTAGTTCCCCTATGGAAACATTGAACTCTTTGTGGATCTGACTACCCTTAAAAATATGAGATTGTTATATGGTTACACTCTCTGCCTTTTTGTGTGTGGAAGTTTGGGGGGGTGGGGGGGAGGGTGGACGGTGGACGGGGCTCACAAGAATTTTTTTTAAGAAGCCATGATGAGGATCATAGATCAGAGAAGGAAGGAAGTTAAGGGCAAAACTAGATAGAGTGGACTGAGGGCAGGCAGTGATGAAGCTTATACCACACTGAGTAATGTGTTATGTGTTTGCTTTGAGAAAAACACATCATTGGTACATGCCATGCTCAAAAATAGCTATTTAGGGAGTGTCAGAAGTGACGCCTGTCTCTAAGTCTTCACACACTGACCATTCATACCTTTGTTGATGATACTGAGTGAGGACAAAGTAATGGCAACAGGTTTTTTGCATGTAATAGTTTAGGGGGTACGAGAGAGCTGGGGAGGTATGAGTGAAATAAATGGCGAAACTAGTAATAGGTATCTGTGCCACCTGTGTTATCATGCTGTCATTCTGGGATGTTGGCATAGCGTTAGGGTCAATACACCTATGTTCTTCAGGTTATCCCTGTCTGACCTGACACCTGGTGCAGGTGTGAACCTTAAACTAATCTAACTGATTCATGGCTTGATTTTAGGTGGAGCACTTTTGGGGTTAGACATGGACAAGCAGGGATGTGTTGTGCTTCATGCCTCTAGCATGAGTGAAAAGAGTCCAGTTACATACATTGTGGAAGGCATTCTCCACAGGGTTGATGAAGTGCATGGATAGATCTGCCATATAACTGAAGAGAGAGTAATAATATGATAATCCATTGTGTCTATATGTTTTGTCTGGTTTATTCTGCTGTGGTGCTGTGTTCACAGAATGTTTTCTAGTTCCTTCGTAATCTACCTCTGGTTTCTTTTGATGATGTGGTCGTTCAGCGTACATGTTTCTGCTGTTTCACTCCGTTTTTATTGGCTTTTGCTTTCAAAGTAACATAGTGGTTGTTGAAAACCTTGTAGAGCTGAGTTTTCTTGTTGCAGAGAGATGTCTTCATTTCTTTTCACCACCAGCTGTTTTTCTTTGTACATGAAGGATATACAATTTTTAATTCTTTCTCTATTAATTTTTAAGTTATCTAACAACTGTTTCTGCTGTGATATTTGTTGCTTCATATTATGTCTATAGAAATGTCCCATTGGTTGCTGCTGCTCTGAGGGTGTGTAGACAAGCTCTGTGTTTTTACCAAGTGTGTGTAGCATACATGTTCAAGGGATGATCATTAATATATCCTGTTCATGAACAGTCTTTTATCATCATACATATTCAGAGGTTGGGGATGGTATGGGGACATGCTGTTGTATTGTCTTTATATAATAGTGTAACATGTATAGTTTGGGGAGATAAATGTGAACTATGTGCAGGAAGAAAATGAGGGTATGACCGAAGTAATGATGATTCTGGAAATTGCAGACATGCAGGGGAAAAAAAGTGGGTAAGAGAAAGTTACTAATAAGCAAAAAATGAATCAGTCAATCAGTAAAGGCAAGAAGAGACCCAAGATCAGGTCGTTGTTGCCATAGTCTTCTGTCTCTGAGAGCATCTGTGAAACAGCATTGCTGCATAGGAGAAAGAGAATAATGGTGTCCGTTTTGTCTTATCAAAACTGCATGGTCCATTTCTAATGATGGGATATATACACTGCATATATACTGTTATTGTCCATGTTACATATCTTGCATTGCTGTTGAAGAAGACTGTTATTATCGCTGTTGTTTGGATTGATTTTGTATCAGTACTGTTGTCAAGGTGTTACGTGAATTCTATTTGATTACCTGTTGGCCCGTATAATGAAAGGAAATGGACACAGACTGCGGGGCACCTTAGTACTGCAGCAGCAGTCACAGAAACTGGCCCCACAGAGCTACCCCACTAGCCATGTAGCTTTCAAGAGTTCGACATGGTCAGTATATCAAGCCAGACAGGAAGCCTAACAACTATGCATACTGTTTCTGTTGCTTTTGTTGTTGTTAGTGTATCTTTATTCAGATGAAACATGGGATGTTACCATCACAGTTCCTTGCCAGCATGAAAATGTGACTTTAAAAACAAAATATGGGTTCAACAACGCTTTCTTTCGTTATATGTTAGTTAGGTGTTCATTTTCAAGCTAAACAAAGGGAAAAAACAATCATGCATGTGTATGTTACATGTCATCCAGGTACTAGCCCGCTTCTATAGTCTCAGAGTCAACTCCCTTCTGTTTTAAGTCTGCTGCCTCTTGAATACAAACCAGATAAATGTTGACATCTTAGAGTTAAAGTGGAAAACAGTTGAATCAAAGACTAGGTTCCCGACACTTTTGTCTTTGCCAAGTTCAGGTAATACACAAAATATTGCGCAGTACGTCAACATTATGCAGAATAGATGTATATCATCTAATTGTACACAAAAACACTTGCCTTCACTCTTGTCATGCACTAAATCATTTATAGATATGTATTCTGAGAAGTTTAATTAGACAGATAACATATTGTGTGTTATGTAAAAAAAAATTATAGCTACAGCGTTGAAGGCAGACAGTGCACCATTGGGATGGGCTACAGAAAGAAAGTGGTCATCCCATTCCCTTGCTGGCATGGCAACCAAGGGGTTGCAGCATTGCTTTGAGTCTATTGCAGGGGAAAGGTCTCCATAGCTGCTGTGATGAGGTTTTTCTCCCTGGTGTTTTCTTGTTCAGTATTGTTGTTGATGTTGTATAACAGACGATGTCCAAAAAATGTTTTCATGCAATGCCCTTGATTTGCATTTTCAAAATTATCCACTGACTTTCCAAAAGATTTCTGTACGCTGCTGTTGCTTTTTAACAAACATCAAATTTCCTGCATGGTTTAGTAGTTTGTGCTTTGCCTGTTGATGTTGATTTGTAGACAGTGTTTTTTTGTCGAAACTTAAAGACGTCAAAAATGTATCATTTATTTTCAGATCTAGTTGCAAAGTGAGGCAACTGCAGGTGGAATCTCAACAAATTTCAAAAATTATTTATAAGATTCCTCGGAAAAAACATTGACAAACAAATCACAAGACAAAACATGATGTGTTTCGACCTCTTAAGTCTTCTTCTCCTTAAGTCAGCGCCCATCTTGCGCCAAATTGGATGAAGATAAGTGATTGCTTGTTCATTTTCGTTGTCCAGAGTGCTGTATATCTTGCCTGAAGAAGTCCTAAGAGGTTAAATGGGTTATTTTTGTCTTGGATTTGTTTGTCTACATTTTTCAGACAAGCATTAAATATCATTTTTTGAAATTCATTTATTTTCAGATTTAATCAGAGTACATAATTTGCATTGCTTATAAGTTGTTCATAGGGAAGACAGCTACAAATACCCAAAGCAAGAAGACATGATCTTATCCGCAAAATTGGCGAACAAGGTTTTGTATGTTTCAGAGTCTGATGAGGAAAGTATGTGTAATTATTGATGTGAACATAATATGATGACATGGATATTTCTTTTTTTTTTTTTTTTTTGATTAAAAATGCACAAATGCACACACACACACACACACACACACACACACACACACACACACACTTTTTTTCTTGAAGTATATGTATTCAGGTTTCATGTTTATTTTGTCATGTCTGAATGCATCTTCAAACAAGTGGATTGTACAAACTGGCAAAATAGTTCTCTGACTTGGCCTGTTTTGTACTTCACATGTTTAGATTTATTCGATTATTTGTTTAACTTGCCAGCAGGTAATGTTTCATTAAAATTAGACTTCTGTGTTTCACACTAGATGACCCCCATTTGTTTGTTTGTTAGTTATTCCTTGATGCACAGGTTCTAATTCCCTTGCTTTTATATGAAAGAAATGAATAACAAATGCATGATTTAGAACAAAAACATTAAAGGAAAACGTCAAGTTTTAAAATAAGAATCTTACTTTCAAATGAGTCATTCTGTTTTAGTGAAAAACTATCAGACCATAAAACTGATAATTTTTTTTTTTCTTTGATGGAGGACGAATGCTTACTCGAGAAGTTTAAAGAATAATTGTGCTGTTCAGATTATCTCCAGATCATGTCGTAAGGCAGAGTTTTTAACTGGATGAAGTTGGCAGATGACTTTACTGAACTGCAGGAGATTCATCCCTTTTAGAACTTAAAGAGGAAGCGGTACCTGCTCTCAGACAAAGCCGGAAGCCTTGGATGGGGTTTTGTTGACTGGGAATTCACATGTTTTCCACTGCTCCCCAGTACTGTTGGTTCAGCATGGGCACACAGCCTGCACTCAGAATGTTGGTGCTGGGATACGTATCGCCACATTTGCTGCTCACCCTGAGGCAGGATCTGATATCAGTCACTCACTCTCTCTCTGTATGAGGAATCTCAAAGAGATTGTCACATTGAAGTACTTGATCTGTTAGAAAATGCCTTAAGCTCAGTGAGCTCATTATTGCCTCGCATTTGGAAAGGATGATTTGTGCTTTTTTTTACCTGGTACTGGCTAGAGATTCCAGGTACATTTTGTAAATTATTCAGGATCCTTTGCATTTGTAAAAGAAAAAAAAAAATGAATCCGGTCGATCAGACCATGACACTCTGGTAATGAGTGTAAAATTAAGCTCAGTCATAGCGGAAATATGCAATGGTCCAGAATGTGATTAACCATAGATCTGTTGTTTTTCAAAACAGTCACTGATTACATAGCGTGTATGATTTCTCTCTCTCTCTCTCTCTCTCTCTCTCTCTCTCTTACTGTGATGCAGCTGTACATGCAATAATTATGTTTTCTGTTTTCCCCTTTCCTGGAATTGGCCATATGAGGTAACGTTTTAGCACAGTATATTGATAAAAAGAATCTTGTTCACACTATTTAGATAATTTCCTTCCTTCTTTTTTTTTTTTTTTTCTTTTTTTCAATGTTTTTTTTTATAAGATTTGTTTTCATTCGGCGTGACTAAAAAGTGTATGTCTTGTGAATCTGTTTCTAACACAAAGTGGTTTTACTTGTTTGCTTTCAGGATGAAATAGGCCTTACATGCACACAAGGTTTTGTTGTGCAGAAATTTGGGGGACAAAACAAAAGTAACAGTTAGGCACTGGGGCTGCTTGTATTGTACAGTCCTGCACAGCTACGAATGGGAAGTACACCACGTGAGAAGAGGCCACCTGCACTGTGCTGTGACTGAACGAATGGCGTTGGGAACAAATGAATGGAGTGATGGTAGCAGTTTCATTCAGTTCCTTTCTGAATCTAGTTTCGCTCTGGTCTCTTGTTCAGGCATCCAGTGCCATTATGTTGGTTCAGTAGTTCAGAAATGGGGGGGGGGGGGGGGGGGGAGTGGATGGGGGGATCATGTGGAAAATTGAGTGATGATTTGATCTGTTTACTCAAAAAGGATTTGAGTATATTTTCTCTTTTTTTTTTTTTTAACCAAACTATGATGAGTGAGATATATCTTTCATGTACATTTTTTTTTTATTTTTGTGTGTTAATTTTGTTTTTGTTTTGTTTTGCTGTATCCCATCTTGTCCTGCACAGGCATTCGAAAAGGAGTGTTCAGTGTTAAGTCCTATTGAGGTGAGCGACTACAGGGGACGCTGAATTGTTGTAGCAACTCAGGTGGTGGTCACTGTTGCTTGTTCTGGTGCAACATATGTAGGACCACCACCTAGTAAGCCCACCATTCACTACAATAATTGCTTTGTTGCGGAGCTAGAGTGAGTGAACATTTCCCCCAGTGGAAGGGGCCTCTACGTCCATCCAGTGACAGTCCACATGATATAGCTGATACCATTGCCTTTGACATGAACTCTCCGAGGGCATAGACATGGAGAGAAAGTTGAATTTCTCAAGGTCACCGTATGAGCAAGTCATGGAGGACCTCAGAATTTGAGCTTTCTCTCTTTTTTTTTTCAAATTTTTTTTTTGTTTGTTTGCTTACCAGTGAGGATGAAGATGACGTTGATGGTGTGGGGTTCCATTCTGGTCAGATACAGCATGACAGGGCTGTACTCTGGGGTCTGCTTTCAGAGGACATCCTGGCACTGACCAGACTGAACACACCTGCAGTGGTGGTCAGGAAACTTGAACCATACTTTCAGAGACATATCCATTAAATGGGTGAAACTCAACTGAGTGACCCCTTCCCATTTGAGACCTTTGCTAACTCAATTCTGGGTAGAAGCCACTTGGGACTAAAAAATCTCACAAATAAATGGCACTGATGGGAGTTGAACTCATGACCTTCCAGCCCACAATGCATGGTGTTAACCACTGTGGTACAGCAGCTGGTTTGATGACCTGTATTATGCTGGAATGGTGTTGACATGTGTGTCCAAAAACCACTTTATCATCTCTGTGAACCCAGTTGATTGACCGGTCTCTTTGAGAATGAATGACATCTTGCGCTAAATCATATTTAAACATTGCTATTGTTGTCTGCCTGTTTGCATTCAGTAAGTCGCATGCCTTGCTGAAGCAGCATCAGTTCAGCTGGTGTGATGGACCTGTAAGTATTGGCCGTATTCAGTGCTGTATTGCACTGGAGGTGAAGAGGAGCAAGTGAGCATGAATTCCTCAAGTCGTGCTGAGGCCTGGTGTTTGACAGTACACATATTTGTGGATTATTGTTGTCAAAATGTGTGACTAGTGCAATGTAGAGGGGCTGTGGGGTCTGATTACAAAAGCATTCATGTCTGTCTGTCTGTCTCACAAAGTCAGTGAAAGAGATGTATTTTTGTGGTCAACCATTATTTCAGTTTTGTACAAAATCCAAATGTATGAATTTTATACATTTATTCCATTCCTGCCATCTCGTTTTGCTACTTGCATAGTTTGTTTCCCAAACTTGCTTTGCTTTTTATATTTTTACACAGGGTTGCATAATTCTGGTGCATGTTTTTTGTATCTGCCTTTATTAATGTGAATGTGTGTTTGTGTTTCACGAGAAGTAAAACAGAGAAAATGATGTTTCATAAGAAGACATATCAAGATATTAGATTCATTGGCGTGAGATTTGACTGAATTTCACAATTGATATTGCTTCTTTCAGTAGTGATATCTTTTGTGAAAGGAGGGTATAGTCATTATCTTGGTGATTCATGCTTTCGTGGCGTTTTCTGCTACTTTGTATTTATTTTCATTTTAGAAGTTAAGTGCACAAACTTGTGTGTGTTTTTAATCAATCAATGTATTTACTATTGTATCAACCATCAAACATGTTCTTAGATACACAACTGGAGGGGGTTTAGGGATCAGTGTTCTTTTGTCTGTCATTTGCACTCCTGATGTTCTGTCATAGCCCCATTTGAATGGCCAGCACTGCAGAATGAAGTTCGGATCTGATTTTGAACTAACCACATTGGTATGCACAAGTTGCACTGTTGGCCTCCATGGGATGCCGGGAGCTCTTTTGATAGTCATGGTTCCTGAAATTTTGAACAGCTAATTTTCTCTTTTTGTCCCTCGCCGCAACTCTGCTGTGTTGTTGTGTTGTTGTTTTTGGTTTTTGATCTGTGATTTACCTTTGTGGCCCAATAAATGTAATTTACTTTTGTGGCCAGTTATCCTGTATTATTCCGAAAAATCTTTTAACTTTTTTTTTTTTCCCTGATCATGATTTTTAACACCATAGCTTTTTTGTTCAAATCCAGAGTGTATACTGGCTGTACATTCTGCAGTATCTGTTTCAAATCCCACATGAGCTTTCTTGTGCATTGTAATTACATTTAAGTGGTTTTCATTAGGTGAGAAGTGAAGAAGAATTGGTGACAATTTTGATACAGCTTTGTTTTGTTTCCCTTGACTATGTCAGTAGTTTAACTACCATATTATTTATTGCTGTATAAATTCCTGATGTTTTATCTTGGTTTACTTTTTTCAGGATGGAATCTTTGTTTTTCCCTTTGGCATCGACAGCTTTGAAAAGGCAAAGTTTAAATTGAAAAAAAAAAGGAAAACTAAGTATTGGTGACATCTTTGATTCTTTCACAATATTCAGTTCTTTGACCATTAAACTTACAGAAAGAATAGCATTGCAGCAGTTAAGGAACACATTTTGATCATGAATATTTTCAAATACCTTGAATGTTATAAACTTTGTGCAGTCCTGAGGACACCAGTGTGTTCAATGGTTGCTCCAGTGCCTCCTGCTGTTCCGTGTAGCTTGTGGCTATTCTTTGGACACAACTTATTCAGGAAAATCCAGCTCTGTCTGACAGTTTATTTTCTCTTGCAATGCAAGGGTTTGCTGTATGTTGTGTTGGTCTTGCTTGGGTACGCTGGGTTCTGACTAAATGCTTAGCAAATGCAGCTCCTCTTTATCAAAACAATTACCAGCCATGATGGTTACTGGGGCTGTTTTTGACACTCATGGATTCATTGTGCTATTCATAGAATTTGCAGGAAAGGTTTTGTACAAATGAGGATTTCGAAATTGGAGACAGTGTCCTCTGTATGAACACACACATGAATTGACAAACATCCCAGTCATACTTTGTGATGTTTTTTCCAGTCCCCCACTCCTCCACCCACCTCTTCATCCCTCTGAACACACAGTCCTAAGGATGTTGAGTATTTTTTACAGTATGTTGATGGGCACCCAAGTCAAAAGACAAATTGGCCTTGGAAATTATTTGTAAGTTTACAAGATACATTATATATATTTTTTCCAAAGAAAATCTTTTAAAGCAAATTAACATTATTTTGTTAATTTTCATCTGTATGGGCTTCCCATATCTGCATCTAACATTTCACTGTTGAGGCTAGAAAGCTGCCACAGTTCAAGTTTTCCTAACTTTTGGTTGATGTAGAGAGATTGGGTTTTTATACGATGAAATTCCCAATAGCTGTAAAATAGTTGTAAAATTATGTCAGGTTTGACGTTGCCGAAGTCCAAGTTGAGTTTTTTGGTCAGCGTGTTACGAGTACATGAAATTATCAATGAAAGCTGAGCCTAATATTGACACAGCTCTGTCGGTACTGAATTTACGATGTCACATCACCACTGCGCCTCCATTAACCTTCATTTTGTGCCTTTTAACTAATTTTTTGCAAGGTTGAACACATATTTGTATGGCATGCATACTTGCAAATTTTGCTCAAATGTGTAGAAGAGTTTTGCTTTCCCTTGAATACCTTTAGCATATACATTTGGTGATTCTTAAATGGTGTAACCCAGCTGCCATTAACAGGTCCGAGACAAGAAACTCTTGAAACCAACTTCAACAATAAATTTGCCTTTTCTTTTTTTTTTTTAAATCTTTGTGCCTTGCCTTACACACACACACACACACACACACATATATATATATATATATATATATATATATATATATATATATATTCATTTCATTTTCTTAGAGAGCCAGAGGGACTGCTTCCTTGCACACAGCTTTAGTGTACCTCGTATGGGTAAAAATCCACTCAGTTCAGGTATGCGGTTAAGAGTTTCAAACTTTTAACTTTGTGTACTTCTTCTTTGAAATTACTTTGGTAATTGCAAATGTTAATTTTTATTTCTGTGTTCAGAGACCAGGTTGCCTTTTGACTTGGATCCCATATGGCATAGTTGTTCGACAACATGTGTAAGTCTTTGGGATATTTTGTTAAATTTGTGAAATTTTCCATTGTGCAAGAATGTCATTTGTTAGAATCATGTTACGACCATTTGGCTTCTGTTGGTCAGTTTGTTCAGTTGAAACAGATTCTCATGCCTGGTTTATACTGTGATCCAATACAATCTCAGTGCAGCAACAGATTTTCTCAGCATTCACATGCGAGAGTGTAACATTGGTGTTCTATTCCCCTCCCCTTTCCTTCAAAACTTTACTGTGACTATAGTTAGATGAGTTCCCATCTCAAAAAAAAAAGAAAAGGAATAGATATGTCAGTAATGTTATGTAAAATTTCAGGAAACTGATTGTTCATCATGAAATTTCCAGTCTCAACAGATCATGCCAGAGTCCAGGAAACTAATTGGTCACCAGAAAATTGTCCATGGTAAAAATCCCCATCCCTTCAGATTTTTCTGAATCCCAGGAAACTGATTGCTCTCTATGAAATAAAACTCTTAGGATTGTCCAAGATCCCAGAAAACCGATATAATTTTATTGCTGGTCCCAGGAAATCCTATCAGAAGATTATGCAAGGCCCTCAGGAAACAAAACACACACCAGAACAGACTGACTTGATCAGAAATAAATCCAGTACATACATACACAAATATTTTGTATTCAACAAGCTTTTAATGAGCATGTCTTTTTCACATGTTACAAGTAACTCTAATAACTTACTTACGCTTTAATTTGAAAAGACTTCCCCCATTTGCAATAGTTGATCAAGTTATGTGCAATATTCTCGATACTGGAAAGGAAAAGCCCACATATAGCTCTATAATTGAATAAAATCAAATGAAGCAACTCGCTGTACCTAAGTACAGAATGTAGGTGGGTGGGTGGTTGGCAAAGAATAGTCATACCTTACTCCTAGACACATAAACTTATGATTGCACACTGGTACATGACTAATTTCAAATCAGATATTTACATCATTCATTCAGGTTCAGTGTGCATACAATGCTACTCCTCTATCTGTAGTGAAATTGTGAAATTGTAGTTCAGAAAGAAAGAACATATAACATTCTTTTTTCATTTGTATTATGAGTCTTGTTGTATACAATGACCCTGTGACTTGATCAGGAGAAAAAAAAACCTGCACTGTAACTGTGCCAGCAAACCTAAACTCCAGAAGTTATCCTCACAAACACTCTTTACATTACGGTGACATGTTGGTTCATAACTTTAAGAACAGAAAGACAATTATCCTTCAAGTGTACATCCAGTTTTGGCATGTAATTTCTTTGGTTTACAAGAAGTTTCAAGACTGGCAAGCTTACTGTGCAGTGTTAAAACCAGAGGGGAACTTGTGACTTTTAACACTGCCTTAGTCAGTGCAGAACTTTTGACTAATTAAGACTGTCATTCACCATCTTATTACACATGCACAACTCTTGACTAATTCATAGACTATCGTTCACCATCTTATTATATTTCATATCTGCCATGACAAGTTTGACTGATCAAACATGCCTTCCCACAGTCTTTCATGCGGAAGAATGGCACACACAGACGAGGCTTTTCTATTACTTGTACACAGATGAAGTAGTGATATTGGTGAAGTGCAACAGATTATGTTTCACTCTTTGTAGTTTCTGCTGACCTTGAAGGACAACTAAGATTGATTCTATCACAACAAATATACCATGACAAAGGAGATGCCTCACAACTTTTCAGTGACCATGCTATCCAGCATAAAGTCTTTCCAACAGAAGATGTATACATGTTCCAAGTTGGAAAAGGACAGGGGGAAGCTGACAGGTTTATAAAAAAAAAAACTGGCTGGGGTCATTATCCACAAGGTAGTGGTGACCATATTTAAATTCCTCATCAAAAACTGTAAGAATCTTCATCATTTTTCCATCCATCTTTAAAATAACGCCTCACTCTACTTCAGTTGCAACACAAATACACATACACACACACCCGTTTGCTCTCAAATAAAACAACAAAAATACGGAAGGGGATTAGGAGTAATACTGCTCAGTACAGGCCTCTTTCTCCAAATAAACTGATTGAAAAAAAAGATTCTTTACAGAACACATGAGATCAACATCTACTATTGATGTATGTCCTAGACTTGTCTCATGATGTACAAACCTATCTGGGCTGAACTACCAGGTGACATGAGAGCTACAGCCTCAGCTGCACAACCTTCTCTGAACAATTACTGTGGAATCTCCCTAGGTGCACAGTCAATTTGATTTCTGTTAAGTCCTTTATTTTGATGTACACTGATATGTGTCATCAACCTGTCATATTTTATTTTTGCAGTGCTTTCCATATGAAATCGACAACCAGAAATGCATGTTAGAAAGCAGAAATAAAGAGTTCATTCGCTTAAGTGCTTAACATTTTTGCATAGTCCCAAAAACTGCTTGTAAGTAAAGTTGAGGCGGATAAAAAAAAAGTCATACACACAAAAACTCCACTCCCTTTGCTGGGTAGATGGGTTTAATCCTTGCCTGTCTATACAGGGAGTGTCCACAGGAGTATCAGCCTGTGTACACAGAAGACAACGACGTACACTTTACAGCATTAAGATGTATTTCATAAAGGTATGCTGGCAACCATAAAAACTGGTTTAGTGCATCAGACATATTTAACATGCTCGAGAACAAGTTGGAGAGCTTAAACATTTACTGAACTCGTCATAGACCATTTTTATGACCACTGAGGAGAACATTTTTTTTTTCACTGTAGAAATGGGCTGCAAGGCATGTGAACCATAGATTTGCTCTTTTCTTTTTCCCCGTTTGCCTTGCATCTAAAAGGCAACAGCTTTTGGCCCCTCTGTCTCAATTACACTTCACTTTCATGACTCGGCCGATGTATGTCCATCAACATAAATGATCTGACAGCCAGATTTAGAGCTCTTGGCCAAAGAAATCGTCTATGTCCACCACATGTGAAATTGGCTATGTCCACTACATGCAACATTAGCACATAACAAAACTAATTTTATGATGGCCATTACTGCTGTTGATGTGTACCATTATATTTTGAGAACTCCCAAACGTGTTGTCCCTTACCTATTTCAAAATCATATCTTGGCATCCTGGGATATCATGATGTTTACAATGGCAGCATAAGACTGTGATTAGACAGACACTGGGGTCTGACCTTCACATAGCAAAAAGCATGAACAAGAAAGAAACTGTTCGACAGCGTTATTTCAAAGGGGGCACTGATGTGCAAATTATCAACATATATCAGCAGATGTTTGTGGCTGTCAAGAACATCAGTGTTCTTCGTACTTTGAGTCTCTCCCAGAATTCACTGCCATTGCACCTTCTTTAAAAACAAATCTACCTTCCTATATATATGCTATATGAGTAGTTCAACATTCCAAGCGGCACAATTTTATGTCAGCATGTTTTGATAGAAAGACTGGTGGCTTGCTTGCTTGTCTTTTGAGGAGATTCCACAGTAACTGCACATCACCACCTTTTGATGACAGACATGGCAGAGAAACTCTGGAATGCATGTTGAGTCTTACTATCGAATGCATGTTGAGTCTGTGCGTTTTCTCTTCTTCAGGTAAACTAATGGCCATACCTATCTGTGAAAAAAAAAATTACGATAACCAACATATGTATTTTCATAAAAGAAAGCAACAAAACAAGCCAAACAGCAAACGAACCAAATCAGCATACACATCCACATCCACAGCATCCGTTCATGCGGTAAAACCATTCCTTGAAAGACCACCAAAACCAGTTGCAAGTCTTGAAGCAACATTACCCTCATGTGCTGAAAAACGCCCATCCTCTCTCTCCCATCACTGGTAACATTTTGCTGCGTTTCCAAAAAGATTTCACCGCTTCCTACAGCAGAATATGAAGCAAAAAACTTAATCAATCCCATGAACCATATCACAGCATCTGAAGCAACAATCTCACACACCCACACACAAGAACAAGTGGATCTGACCAAGTACAACAGAGCTAAGTCAGGAGCAGGGCACGCAATGACGGTGCTCGCGAGAGATCTGAGGGTCAAAACAGTTGAACAAAAAAAGCATTTGTTATGATGTAAACCAGGCCTAAAAAGGTTGCAGACTAACAACCTAAAAGGGAAAAAGAAAATTTCCATTTCATCATATGCACAAAAATGCATGATGCCTTGTCAGTTTTAACCACTAAGGCTTGAGCAGTTCTATCTCACCTTGATTCATGAAAGACTTACCCCAGAGAAAAACTTGTTGACCTGTGTATTTCGAATGAGTCATGATCTGTTAGTTACAGTCCACACACTAGAGAAATATGGCATGGGCTGTCCTCAAGCGCCCCATGTTTTTCCCCCCCCCCCCCGAGATCACGCAAAAGAAAAATAAAACACACACATCAGAAACAGACCAAAAACAAGCAAAAAAAAAATCCTCAAACTTTAGTAATGCTTATAAACTCTGCAAAACTGCCAGATGGCATCACACTCAACTGTAATGTAGAGCAAAAGAACATAAATACTGTACATAGCCTGCATTATATACCCTTTATATACAACAACTCGCAATACAACTGATCACAGCAAACTGAAATCTATGTACAACAATGTAGCTGCATCAGGGTTCTCTGAACATGACAACACACTCAAGATTATGCACTTTCAAAACCTGACCTGGTTACTGGAATTCGGGTGAAGAAAAGGGGAAAAGGAGAGACGGCAGGGGTGGAGGTAGGGTGTGAGCGGATTCTGTATGCACTTTGGCAATTTTTTTTTTTTTTTTTTTTTTTTGGCTATGAACAGGGTGGGATTTCTGTTTGCTGCAATTTGGATCTGGCTGCAGAACACGGCCACAAACCAAACTGCGAATCCCGTTGCATGCGATGACCAGGTTCATGGTCGGGAAACGATCTTGAACATTTGAATTGTACTACTAGGCACGAGGGACACTACTCTTCAACAACATTCTGAGGACTGAGAAGAGAACTGAAAATAGTGAATGGCACAGAAAATGTTCTCCACTAACCAAGTCGAGATTCTATGCACTGTCCAAAGTATACCCCCCCCCCCTTCACACCTACTTAATTCATAGACTGTACAGCTTCCACTCCCAATTCCAACAACAAACATTTGCATTCCCAATAACCACTGCAAAAGACCTGAACTACTATTTTACAAGTGAATGATCCTCCTCCCACAACTAATTTATTCATTTCCAATGACCACTGCACTGCGAAAAGATCTGAACTTCTATTATACAAGTAAATGATCCACGACATGAATCTAGAACTCCAAGGTGGAAATGGACATGCACACATATTCAGCACACTGCATTATTCATCATATGATATAAAAAGTTGACATTCTAGACAAACTGCTTTGATCTGCCCTGCTTCATAAAAAAATATCAAGAACATTATTCCATTTCATAAAAGTGGTCATAAAAATAATGAAAAGAACACACATCACAGAAATAATGAGCTTTTACAGCTTGTTTATAACCCTCTTCTATATGCTGCCATTTGTTAACCATCATCATGTTCAGCAATGCAGTGTGCACATGTGTGAAAACAAAGAAACAAAATCAACACTCGTATTTTTTTAACCACTTACTTCAATCTTAAACCTGATCAGGAACTTTAATCTTCCTTATATGTGGCTACTCACTGACAACCAAGAAAAGATGAAGACGCACTTGACAAGTCACCAGATGCTTGTTTCTGTACAAACCCATTTTTTGATCTACTAATGAAGATGGACTTTACAAAAGGTCACAAGGTGGTTTCTATGTGAACCCATGTTCTATCCACTAACAGAACCGCGGACCCAAAGCATGGATAGGAACTGCGAGCCACACTACGTGTCTCAACATGTTGGCTAAAGTTCAGCAGTTGGTGGCTGGAGCTTCAGCAGTCCCTGGTGACGAAGGATGTTAGCTGCCCTACCTGGGGAATCAACGCTAGTCGTACTGTTGAGGACAGGGTTCAAACAAAGGGTCTGACAACTTGAAATCATGACGGTGGGCAGCAAAGCAACTACAGTTGAAACAAGTTTTGTTTCACAGCGCTGAGTCAACAAATAACAGTGAAAATTTTTCTTTGTTTACCCCTCCCTCAACTCTGGATTCATTTTTCCACACAGAATGGTACCAAAGAAGTAATTTTGTACAAGGTATTCACATTGGTTGAAAAAAGAAAATGGAATTGTTGGATGCTACACTTATGATTTGGATTGAAATTAGCTACGGAATCATAGGGCAAGACATGAACTTACATCAGGTGAGAAACATTTAAATTCGGAACTCCCTGCTTCTAACACCTAGATCTACATCACAGCTACACAGCAAGAAGAGTGCCTTTCCAACAGGTTTTGTAGACTTAATACTCCAAATTTTGCTATACTTTCAAACAAGAATATGTTGCTACCCAATTTAGTTTTTAAGGTAATGGGCACAGAAAACATGACCATTGCTGGGATTAGCGCACGAATAGGATTTCACCCGCAACCACCATTGACACGCTGATCATTGTTTCTGTTCTGAAAGAAAGGTGTGACAATCAAAGTTCCTGTGTATTTGTTCCTGGTGGATTCCCCTGAACCATGTGCTCAAAATGCACCCCCTCAGTATTTCTGCATAGATCAAGTCCCATAAAAGAAGCCTTACTGCCACTCGGTACAAAGCTCTCCACACTCAAAAAGCAAGGTTGAAGCTGTAGAGAAGCGGACTGAAACGACATGCGAGGTGAACTGCCTGGTTTTATTCTGGTGGTAAGTAGGCGCTGGGAGCCACCTGCAAAGCCATCTGAATGAAAGTCACCAAGGGATCTGCACACAACACAGTGAAATCAGCATATCGTTAATGTTTCTTTTCCACCTGCCTCACATCCATCACAACACTGTCACTCTTTATCTATCTCTGTCTGTCTGTCTATATCATGTTTCCCTATTTGTAACCTAATTGGTATAAAGAACTACAGAGCAGGGTGTTGTTAGAGGTTCTCTATGTTTCACTGTATGTCTATCTGCAAGCTACAAGCTATTTTACACCGTTTGATGCTGTCTTGGAGCTTTCCAGTATGACCAGCTGTGCAGCAAACCAAGAACAGCTCAAGGTGAAGGTCTAAATGACGCACACATATGAACCTTACAATCTAACTTCAGCTGATGCTTGTGAAAGTTCTCCTGCATCATCCATACATGGAATGTCTGTTGCATGTTAGCATCTTGACAGTGTGAGGATACCACAGAACTCTAGTGCCCTGATATAGCATGGTTAGAATAACTGTCAACAAGTGTGACAGTCTCCAGCCTCCACCCGCCATTCCATGCAATCTTCATTCATTTCCTGCACTGAAGATAAGTTTTCTGACCATGCTGTTCATTTCTGAAATCCATACAACTAATCCTACAACAAGCATTACAGCCCTTCGTATCTGAACTCTCTAAGCACAGATACTGTTTCCAGTACAGTCCTTTTTGAATATTTGTTCGACTGGTGGTATACTTTTTTAACATGCAAATCATAGATTTTGTTTCTACATAAAAAATGCTATACTGCGAGCGACTCTTGGCCTTTCACTTGCAATAGATTTGTTTTCAATGCAACAAAAAATATAACTGGTTGATCTCAACAGTAGACTATTTCTGCTTGGTTGTACACTGCAGTGCAACCATTTCTAGAAAGCATGCATGCATTGTTTTTGAAGATGTCATGTTCACGACCAGCTATCATGCCAAGATAACAGAATGTGCCGCTAAAATTAAGCACCCTCACAAAAAAAAAGGAAGAAAGAATGAAAAAAAAATCATGGCATTTATTTAAAAACTGTCCTTATTTTCTTGTAGGCAAGCCCAAAGCACTGGCACTGGAGTAATAGATTATGTCCATATTGTAAGAGTTGGCAGGTCTGGCTGCAGCATGATCAGCTCGGCTTGTATGCAAATGAGTAAAAACAGCATGATCATACTGAGTCGATGTTTCACAACAGCCAAAAGTGGAAATACAGATGGTCAGATTCATGTTCATAGGATTTGCCATCAGCGTCTATGCATGATGATTTTGACATCTCTAGGTGTAGTTCTGATGAAATGCCGTGAGAGAGAAAATGAACATTTCATACAGGTCTTGCCTTTGGCCATGCCAGTGTCTAAACGAACATTTCATACAGGTCTTGCCTTCTTTGGCCATGCCAGTGTCTAAACGAACATTTCATACAGGTCTTGCCTTCTTTGGCCATGCCAGCGTCTATTTTAAGCCAATTTTTTTTTTTTCTATCTTTGTTCCTCAGCACAAGGAGTCAAAACCTGCAACCTGAGAGATAGAAGTTAAAGTTACACACAGTGACTGTGTTCATTGTTGGTGGTCACCAACATGTTCTCATGACTCCTGCAGCTACTGACCCTGAATTGCAGAAACAGTATTTCCTGACACATACCAGTGCATTTCCAAACTTCTGGTGTAGTTTCAAGACTTTTTTGATTCCAGCAGGGTTTTTTTTGCTTTTTGTTTTACTTTTACTAAAGCTAAAGGTTTCCATCAGACTTATGAATCGATTAGCTAGCAGTGATTCATAAACTTCCAGTGTCAAGGTTTTCTTGTAAATGCCATCATACAGCAACCCAGATTAGACTAGTCTAGCAATATCGTTTAGAAAAAAAAAAACGAAGAACAAAAAATTACAGCATTCATATTAATAAAGATACACTCCACGATGTTTTTACTGAGTGCATTTTTTGTAGTGTGGAATATATAATATGTTTATTCAGAGAGCCATGTACAAAGTATGCCTGGACTGAAATGACGTCTTCAATTGGCACGTTTACAGCACTAAGTGACAAAAGAAAGCAGAAGAAAACGACGGAGGATACAACTATAGTTCTTACTTAGAAAAGTAAGTTGTAGTTTGTAGGCGATGAAGGGTACGTAGAATATCATGCCACTGAGCACAAAGAGTGCCGCGTAGAAAAACTCGATGCGGGGGTTGGTGATGATGGGCGCCACCACCAAGTATGCAGAGAAAACACAACATCACGATGGGGATCACTGTGGGCACCTGTTTGACACAACATGAGTTCTGGTTAGTCAAGGTGCATTAGGTCTGATGCCTTTGTTATCTCACAAAATCACACTTCACTGTCATCTTTGTCACAGTCTCTCAGCACAACCATGTTCTTTTTTGACACTTTTCTAAGACAATGGTTACATATCCTACACACAAATCATTTCAATCTATAGGTGCGATGACTTAATTTCTGGCAGTAACATTACAATATATGAATTAACCGATAGTCCTCAGCTATCAATATTCTAGCATGAAGCCTTCAATCCAGACCGCTTATACATACCCTGTATGGTCGTGGTTCTTTGGGTCGGGTCCGCCGGAAGACAAGAACACAGGCCATGGTGGCGCCATAGAAGATCCAGGCAGTGAAGCTGAAGAAATCGATAAGGCTGAAGATGTTGCCAGGGATGATGAGAAGGATGGCCATCAGTGTCTGTCCAACACACACACACACACACACACTGGCTTCATACCTTGCAAACCTTTCCGCTTTGTCAAATCGAGTTAACTCACGTGTGAAACCAAGTGAGCCTATATAATAACAATGTTTGAGTTTAGGCGCATGTTTGTTTGAGCATGAATGCATCTGTACATTGTAAACGAATGTTAGTATTGCCTCTACAACTGCAAGCGCCAGAATAACCAAACTTGGCAGAATGTTAAATGTTGCAAGTCTTTTCAGCCATCCCCTTGAGAAGCTATCAGCAAAAGTAGTAGATGTTTTCAGCAGCATTCTTCAATACCACAAAGCTGATCCTGCCTCAGACACTGCGATCAGTTACAGTTATTGCAAATCAGACTGATAAAACATATGTAAAAAATACTGCAACAACTATTGAACATCATCTGACCAAGATCAGAACAAAGTAATTAACACAATTTTAACCCAACAGAACAGATGGTTATAAACATATCTTGTGAACTTAAAGCTAAGACTGACTATGCGGGTTCATCATTCATGTTTTATCAAGTATGTGCAGGCACATGAAAGCTGCAAATAAAACTGTCAGACTTGTTATAACAATAAACAACATACCTCTGAACAGGGTTTCCCCGTATCTTTTTTTTTTTCCCTCAAACCACCACACTCTATGATGATTCATAGTAAAATTTGTAAAGACCTACCAAAACTGAAATAAAACAACAAATCACCTGTATGAAACTGAACATCTGTGTGCCATTGAGATGACAAACAATTGGATCAAGTCTGCATAACAATGCATACCTGTCAGCTCAGCAGCTTTCAGGCCACTCTTGCTGATGATGTAAAGCGACAGGTGAAAAAAAAGGTCATTGGCAACTTACCTGCCCTTTTCATCCCAACCAAGTCATCGCCAGTTGAGAGTATGCTGTGAATGACAGTTCCTTCCTCCAAACAAAATCTGTGCATCATCCTAACCTACGGCAACACTGTGCCCTAACTCCAAATGCATCACAGTTTTGCCTCTGTTATGAAATATGCATGCCTGCCTCCCCGTTTGCTAAGTAAACCAATGAAGGGTATGAACAAAAATAATACAGACATGTATAAAAATGAAATGCAGAAAAAGTGCACCTAAAGAAATCAAATCAGTAGATGTTACTTCAAAGTCAAGGCCAAATATATCAAAACAAAAACAAAAACAAAAACACAACACCTGTGACATGTTAACTAACACTATAAGATGATGTGCTGGATTCATGAAAAGCAAGGTGATGTCCCACTTACAGAGAAAATAACGCTGGGCAGTGGTGTGTAGTTCTTGATGTGAACATAGGACAGCACCTCTGGCAGGTGGTGCTCACGGGCTGCTACATACGCCAGTCTGAACAACACAGAGGAAACACACACAGAATAATACTGAAAGAAATGGAAGAAACGTTTCGAATTCTGCACATACAACGTTGATACGCTGGTCTGACACTTCTTACACTAACATTCAAAGAAGCTGTGTTGACTTTCCTGCTTTTACCAACAGCTGGGCAATGAAGGGCAGGGAAGAATATAACCTACAACTGTGGCTTCATCACTGAAAAGACAGGGTCAGTTTGAGTCAGGTCTCTTCAACTCACCACTGGAGTTATCTTAACGGCTGTTGTTCATTATCACTGGGTCATAAGCAAACCAATAGTCTAAAATTTGCATTCAAAGGCTTTGTCCTCCCATCTTTAACAATCAAGCTTATAAAAGTTATACATATTCATCAGATACAAGCCCAGTACTTCTACAGTAGAAGCTGATTCAGTTGAACAAATAAATGATTGGATATATCAGAAAATAAATCGGTCATTACACAGGCAGCTGAAAGTACTGATAATTAAACTGAATCTGAGGTGCAACTTGATGACCACACTTTCAATTTTCACCCTTGTCAATATATTTAGCAGCACTGAGGCAGAACTCAACACATGCACACATACACATTTTCACTCCACAAGTTGCACACACACGTATGGGTAAATGTGCATACAAGTTCCTGTAAACTGTCTACTTGTGTGGTCATTTTATCCATTTGTCAACTAACTCTGAGAGGTGTGGGGGGTACTCACCTGCAGCCAGAGAAGCAGGAGCCATTAGCTGCACCAAAGGTGGACAGCGCCACCACCAGGGGGATGATGAAGGAGAATGACCCCAGCACTTGTCCTCCCCATGTCTGGTCACATCACCCCACACACAACCATTTGAGTCAATAATGCACAACCACGTAGCATGTGATTTCATCTGATAAACAAAATCTGCAGTATCTTAATTTGAATCCCATTTAAAATGCATGATGTTTGACTAAAATTGTACCAACATCCAACATCTATTCCATCAGAAACTGATGTGTCATTTTTCATATGATATAATATATATATTATATATATAGTATCTTATTTGAATAAGGGTTTATATATAGATGTTTGACTAAAATTGTACCAACATATATCAGAAACTTTTTTTATATAATGAGAGTATGCTGACTGCAAAAGCTGTGCTGAGAAAAGCTGTGTGAATTTCTACTCATTTCAGATGCAAATTATGGTCTCATGGATTATAAAACACAGTTTATAATCTACAGCTGAACAACTTCTTTTTTAACAGGAACATCTAGAAATGCCTGAAAAACTGAAGAATTAAAGAAGAATGATCATACACTTCATTGTTCAGATCTGCCATGGCCCAATACTCACAGCAGCCACAGCAGGAGACTGAAGCAGTGTTTCCTTCGACATGACAGTCAGGTAGGAGATGTTGGTCAGCAGGTAACACACTGTCACCAGAGGTATGCCGATGATGATGGCACGAGGCAGATTCCTGTCCCATAGTCCAAAACATCCAACATCAACAGAATGAAACATGATTGACTACAGATCACATTGTAAAAAGCAGTGTAAAAAATGGGCGTTGACACACAGAACACTGGTACAGGATTAAGTCTATATCTGGCAACACTAGTAATAGAGCAGACAGAAAAGACAAGCAGTGATCAGATCTTTCATTTCCACTTAAAGTAAACTAAATGCTACCATCTTACAGGCTTCTATTCCTAAAAATAGAATTTGAAGCAAACCAACTGGAACCACATCTCATGCTTTAATTCATTTACAGTGCATTGACATGAAATGTTGTTGTCTTTTGAAATTAAAAGTAATCCCTGGCAGACACACACACACACACACACACACACACACTCACACGCACACACACACATACACACTTATATACATATATACAAAGCTTGTGCAGAATCAATGTTTGGCACCGAAACAAAAAATCCCAGAAGGAAAGTTGAAACAGACTACCAATGCACAGAGAAAAAATACAGTGCCCAAGTTCAAGGCACCTGCTCCTTCTATTCTCCACTTTTAGAATACAGCTGTGTCAAGCACAGGATAAAATCAATTTTTTCTTAATCTCCAAGCTGTAAGTCGATACCATACTTTACAAACTATAAGCCACTAGTTGCAAAGTGAAATGACTGCAGGCGGAAATCTAAACAAATCTTAAATAAATGTTAGCGAACCACCCAGAGAAACGTGGACAAAACGAGTCACAAGACAACACACAACGCGTTTCGACCTTAGGTCTTCCTCAGGTGAAACAAAGATGGACAAAATAACGAAAATGCACTTAGCTTTGATCGCTTCAGATTGCTTCTGAGTTCAGCGCAAGGAAGGCGTTGTGTGTGTGTGTGTGTGTGTGTGTGTGTGTGTGTGTGTGTGTGTAAATGATGAGGTGACAGACGGACAGCAAAATTCTGTTTTCTTCTTCTTCTTAATTCAGTGTAAGGAGTCGAGGCAAATCTTGTTTATCAATCCTCAGAATATTCTTCTGCACCACTTTCTTAATCTATCAGTTTTCATAGCTGTTTTCTAGTGACTTATCACTCAGTTGCTGTTTTTATGTGTTGTTTGTTTTTTTTTAAAGAAAAAGACTTGGCGAGTGTGGCTTACATACCAGTACCCTTATTGGCCGGGAAATTACAGTAAACTGTTGAATAGGGTAGATTAACAAGGGCATTGACAGGCAAGTATGTTACCATGCAGAAAGAGTGACAATCTGGTCAGGAGAAATTGTGTGTGTGTGTGTGTGTGTGTGTGTGTGTGTGTGTAAATGAGGTGACAGACGGACAGCAAAATTCTGTTTTCTTCTTCTTCTTAATTCAGTGTAAAGAAAGAAAGAATGAGCAACATCAGCTTGCCAATGTACTTACACAAAAGGATTCTGCAGCTCTTCTGTTGCATAGTTCAAATTATTCCTGCAAAAGAAGAGACATATGTTTATTTGTTTGAACTTCAGAGTTTGAAATCAGTCTCAGAGCGAAGAATGTTCACACCCTTTTCTAGAAAAACTGTTGTGTAATTAAGCCTCCAGCTAGAGCTTTTGAGGTTAAAGACTGAGCTGAAATGAGTGTGTTGCTGGCTGCACCATCATGGGCACCATCAGACTAGTCACACTTTTCAAGTTGGAGGCTTTCAAAGGGAGAACACTCACAGTGCTGGACAATCATTAAAGGAGTCGAGGCAAAACTCCTCTCATCGAGCTAGAATTTCTATGCCTTCATTTTTCATTCACTGTTTTGTGGCTCATGGCATTTTATGAAAAAAAAAAAAGAAAAAAGAAAAGAAAAAATCAAGTCTAACAAGTGTGATGGAGTTGAAAATTGTTCAAACTGCATACCTCCACAGCCACTTAATTATCAGTATAAGATGAAACCTCCCAGAAACAACCTTCCAATTATGATTTTTCCCTGTGATTTTTAGCCCCCCAAAATACCACTATACCCTCATTTATACCTGTACTAAAAACACTAGAACTTTGATCTCTTGTTCCCTGTATAACCAATATCTTGAATGGATTCTACTAATCTGAGGGTATCAGAATCAATCATTCTACTGGGCAGAGTCTGGAAGTGTTACGCAGCAGAAGAAAAGAGAATTGGTGGAGGATAGGGGGCTGTGTTCTGTTCTTGAAGCAGCGAAGCTCAAAAGTATCTTCTATCCCACATGAAACTCTTCAACCTCAAATAAGAAACAGTAAAATTACAAAACTAAAAACAACAAATGAATAAAGAACAACAAAGTATATGCTCACTTTACACATGCTCACAGATGTCATCTTCTCAAAGCAGGACCATTTTCTTGAATATGAATAAATTCACAAAGCAGGCCATTCACTTGAATATGAATAAATAAGGCACCTACTGTAGAGATGGGCCGAAAAGAACTGGGCAGACATCAGACATCACCACACACCTACATGAGTAAGTAAAAGCTCGATAAAACTAAGATAAAGTGGTTGGAATTGGAAAGTGGCAGGCAGAAGGTGGGGGTGAGATAAAACAGAAACAAGATTTTCACTATGTGTGACAGACAGCTGAGTTGCTTTAAACCTACCAGCCATCGTAGGCCCACAAGCCATCATAAAAGGCCAGAGCAATGGTGGACAGGTCATGAGAGGTATATCCTCAAACCCCTCGCTCAAGTATTCTAAGCCACCACCTGCACATGTAGACAGCAGTAGCAAAACATTTAAACATGCAGAAATTCAGACCCACAGAAAACACATAAAACAATATTTTATTAGTCCAGAATTATACATGATTCAAGTCAAAAGCTATTCTTCAACATGGCTCATACATAATGGCACAGGGTATAGAATTTTATCTGGTAGGGAAAAAACGACAAAAAGGAGTTTGACTACAGAGTGCTAAATCAAAAAGAAATACTGCTTTAGACTTCATCCTTCTTGCCACGCTTAATGCAGTTTGCCAGCTTAAATACTAGTCCAACTTTTCAGTGTTCACAGGTCTGGATTCACACATTCACACACATTCTGAAGTTTTCAATGTTCACAGGACCTGCTTCACACATATCGAAGTTTTCAAGGTTCAGAGGTCCTATTTCACACACTCACACACATTTCCAAGTTTTAAAGGCACACAGGCCCTGCTTCACACATTCACAAACATTCCCAAGTTTTCAAGGTTCTTTCAAAAACTGGCCACTGACTGGGGCTATTTGGGAACAGAAAAAAGAAGTGGGAGAGAACTATCTAAAAAAAAAAAAAAAAAGGGGGGGGGGGGGAGTGGTGTATGGGGACGCACGCATAAACAAAAAAAAAAAAATCTTTCTATGAAAACAGAACAAAACACCACTGTAACTTGCCGTCACTTTCATTCATCCAGCCAACCATCTCTCTACTCCAATGTTGTCTCCCTTCCTTTCCTACCTTGAGACAGTTTGACCACTCCCCCGATGACGATGAGACAAATGGCCATCAGTTTGGCCACGGTGAAGACGATCTGCACCTTGTTGGCCAGCTTCACGCTGTAGCAGTTCACAAACGCCACAATCACTGCAACACACAAACCAGCTGCTGGAAAAGGCCACTCTAAATTCACTAGTGTTGTACCAACTTTCCTAGTTTGCTGCCTTCATGTATGCTGCAGAGTTTGTTGCAATAAACATTTCTCAGCATTTCAATGGGAGACCGTCGAGTCAATGTGAGACCGTCTTGTCAATCTTTCTGAGGATTAATGTGAGACAACAATTTTGACACCCAGTCTGTGTAATCAAAGAAAGATCTCTGAACAACTGCCATGTTCAGGCAAGTTTTAAAAAATCCAATACTTCCTCTTCCTCTTTTCATAGCAAGTACTCAAGAATTTTGAAAATCAATCTACATAGTTATCTATCATTATTCCCCAATTGACTGATGACTGCCTTATGAACTTTACGCTGTTTTCAAGGCCTCTGGAAGGATATGCAACTTACAGCAGGCACACACAGTCACACATTTTCACAAACAAGTATATCCAAACAAACAGAATCACACACATCTCACACTCCTGCACACACTCATATACATGCATGACAGTATACATTTCTATACAGCACCATCTTCACAACCATCCAAGAGCCAGCAAGACAATATTGCGTTCTGAGAGAATATGTCAGAGCTTCAGGTGACCTGACAAACGAACAGCTCATACAGTTCAATGTGCACAGGAAAACCATCATTTGTCATGTTATTACAATCAACATAAATACATTAACCAAATTCTTAGACAAAGAACAAAACAAACACATCATGCTCATAATGTTATACAAATATAATCACTCGGTTTTGACCATTATGTTGACTTTAAATTCAGAACAAGGACCACTACATTTATGCCATGTATTCTGATAAATTTATCTGTAAACAACTGATTTTAATTAGTACAAAAGGACAAAAAAATGTTTAGAAAAGAGAAACCCCCTCTCAACAATAAGAACCAAAAAAAAAGAGAAAAAAAAACTCTAAAAAAAAAAAAAAAAAAAGGGGGAAACAACAAAAAGTCTTTTCTCTCAAATCAGAGAGACTTTTGCACTCACGCATGCACAAGATGGCCACCAGTTTGACGAGGATGTCAGGCACCTCACAGTCCCCAAAAAAGGGCTCCACGGCATAGACCCCAAAGCTGAGGGCAATGACACCAAACAAGGCCGGCTTGAGGATGAAGATGGACCCAGGCAAACAAGAAGGCAGGCACAGGCGCCAGCTGCTTTGGCAGACTCTTCCCTGCCTCCATCAGGTAGGCATACTCTGCCCCTGACTTGGTGATGATGGTGCCCAGCTCAGCATACACTAAGGCTCCTGTGCAAAGGGAGACAACAAGACACGGGTCACTCACACTGCTGACACACCAAGTGCTGGCCACAGTGCTTAGCACTTGGACAATACTGACTCTGACGTGGCAAAAAAAAAACTCATGGATGGAAAGTGTCACAACCTGTAATTTTGCTTCCCCCCCTCCCCCCCCCCCCCCTCACCCCCCCTCCCCCAGTCAGAGAGTACAGTCAAAAGTCTCCCTCTAGTGATGGGGAAAGTTTAAAGCTAGGGTAAACGGTAACACCTTAATCCTTACCACGAGTAATCACAGCACAACTAAAACAACAGTTAAAACTATTGGACAGAGAGCAGCAAGAACTGTCCATTCTTTTCCATTTCCTATGCGTCATTTTGTACCTTCCATTTTGGGGTGGATACAACTAATTTCAGATAACTTTACACCACGTCTGAATTGTTGTTTCTATTCACTCTTCCTTCTTCCTCTTGAACACCCGATGTATTTACATGCTTCCTGCATTTATCTGCTATATTATCTTCCTATATAACCATTTTCTTGGTTAAACATCTTTACTAAGATAATGTCCAACCTGGTCTTTTGTTCTCTATGATGTGGCATGTTTAACGCGCTGTAAATGTTTCGCATCATTTTGGGAAGGATACAGTAGTATCTTACAACTGACAGAAGTAATCTTTATTCTTCTGCTTTCAAACGTTACACTGCAGAAATAACTATAAAGTATATAGCAAAGTATATGAATTAATGCAACAACACTCTTAGAGCTTCTCCTCTTCCTCTTTTGCAAGTTGTGTGCAAGTTCTTTTCCACTACAATACATATCTGGGTCAGCGTGTACATTTCCTCGCAGCATCTAGATAAGTTTCTTCAGAAAAATGCATACAGTTTAAAAAACAATACATGAGTAAAATGAAGAGAAAGAGAAACTGTGTGAGTGTCAACACATGTATGTCTGCCCATGTGTGATTATGTCAGAAAATTGGGGTATTTGGGGGAGCATTGGTGTGTCAAGTGCAGAGAGTAAGTAAATTATGAATTAAACCAACAGCAGAGAAAGACAGCAAAGCAATAAATTTCTCTCTAGAATCTTGTAATCCAACACAAGATCTAAACACAAATACATGACAACATAAAAAATCTTATACACAAAACACCAGCTGGGCTGATTTGAAGGCAGTGTCAAACATTCTGAAATACAATAGTCAAGCCTTTTGATTTAGTTTTTGCTGAAAGAAAAAACATACATATATTATGCATGACATAACGAATACATCAACAATGCACACCTGGCAAATGGTATCACTAAGATTTATTGAATGAAAACCAACAACAGTCAAGCTTAAGGATGAGACAGTGTCATACATCTGATGGTGTGGGTGGCACATGAGAAGCAGCACACACAATGATTCATGTTGGTAGTTTCTTAAAATACTCATTGTCAAATTTTTCTCTACGCCCTTCTCATCCATTTTTTCACACCAGTTTTCTTTTCATTCATCTTGGTTTTAGACCTATCTTCCAAAGTATCATTTATATAAACTGATGAAGAAAAACCGAATAAATGACACATAAAGAGTTTTCATCACATATAAAAGTCTGACATATATTATCATGCTTTTGAAGACACATTCTAAAAAAAAAAAAAAAAAAACGGGCAGAATAGAAAATGGCTCATTGTATTTCATTTAATCCGAGATGTACTGAAGGCTTAAAAGTCAGTACCTACAGAATACATCTGATCTAGTTATTACTGAGGTACATTGACTACTAGGTGGGGAATGGAAAGCTTTGTTCTTTTCATGATTCGCTTTCTGCTGTCTCCTTTCTCTTCAAGTGAAAAAGGAGTTTTCTTTTTCTGTCTCTCTTCTTTTTAATTTTCTTTTTTTTTGTACCTTCAAGGTTCTTCAAAGAAGCTAAAGAAATGTTCTGATCAACTGAAATTCACAATTTTTCTTTGTTACCCAAGAAAAAGGGAAAAACTGACAATTCTAGGTCTTATGTTCACCATGACGGTGGACGTTAGGAAGATTCCCTCCACATTTTATGGCCATCAACTCTCAACAAGTCACACATGTACCACCATAAAGCATTACTTTTTGTGAGCAATGAAGACATACTCAGAGGGCAAGGTACAGAGGATGAGAAAGAGCAAAGGAGCTGGCAAGGAAGAGAGGGAATGATGGAAGTATCAACATACACACAGTGATATTTACTGGAATTTGTGAATCCTTTCCCCAAACATTTAGCAAAATGTCCAAAGTGTATCCACATCTATGGCAGGAAAGCAACTTTCTTAATTTCAAATGACATTCACATCAACTGATCCCTCCTTGAACTGGCTCCTGGAGAGCAGTTAGAGCTGTATGCATGATCCCAAGTGAAGCAACTGCAATGACAACCCCTTCCCCAACACCTAATCCGAACCTTGGGTTATCAGTTCCAGGTTCAAAGAATTTACACAGAAGAGAAGAGTGAGGGCAATGTTAGCAGAGGAAGGGAAAGAATGACAATGTTTTAATATGTTTATCTAAAAACATGCTTGGTGGTTCTTTGAAGAGGCTTATGTGGAGAGAACCTTGACTACCAACATCACACAAACACAATGATCCAAGATACACAGCCAGATAAACACAGCCGACGTCCGCCCTTACATGTCCCTCAAACCTTTTTGTCCACCTTCATAAGTCAAGTTAGTCACGATCTTTGTCTGTCTGTGTCATTCTCAACATACATAGATCACTTGGATCAAGCCAGCTTTCACAGAATACAACATAATCAAAAACTGCGATCAGCGGGAGAGAAAAAAAAGGGACACAAAATTACTGTACTTTTTTTTCCTTAGTCATTTTATCAGTTGTTTTGAGTCTGACAGTAACTGCAATTTTCCAAGTAGCACAGTGATATGGGTTTTAAGGGAAAAAGACCACAAATTAGATGCAAGTCCATTTCTATTTGGATGTTGATGTTAGAGATTGACACTCCGTAGAAAATACCATAAAAACAAGGATCGGCGCATCATTAATTCACATAGAAACCTTCCCAACATCATGGAAGGGAAAGTGAAGTGATGTGATCAATATTTATTTTCGTTAGGGAAAATGTTCAGACTTTAAGGTTTCAGACAACATGGTGACAATGTTTCAGGCACTCAGCAAATACTTATATCGCGTACTGGTTTCATCAATAACCATCAGAAATTTGGTATCCATGATATATAACACAAAATATTACACTGTAACCACTAGTTTAGGTGAACTGTGCAAAGTATGGAAAAAAACAAAGAAGCTTTTCCCTTTATTTTTTTCAAATGGCATGGCAACTAGAAGTTGAAATGTCCATCACCACTCAATGCTTGTTATTCTCCAATGTTTTTGAAAGTTGCTCTGTGTGTGTGTGTGTGTGTGTGTGTGTGTGTGTGTGTGTGTGTGTGTGAGTGAGTGAGTGTGTATATGTTTAAGTGTGTGTGTCTCTTGTGTCTGCACAAGCGGATGTGTGCAGATGAACGATAGTTGCAGTGCAAGTAAGTAAGCAAGTATTTTTTAGGTGCTTGTCTACATACTAATATGCATTTCCTGCCAAGAGACCTTTCATTTTAGAAGCAGTCCCCTTATTTCCTCCTTTTCCTCTATCTGAACCACCCCATTGTTAATGTTGTTAGTTCTCTACTGGCTCACTGGACGTCAAGGCTGTGTTTTACCTGGACAGATTGTGTGAATCAACACACAGTTATATCCTCTGTAACTTAGCACTCACGGCCAGAAGCCCGTCAATCAACTCCCACAGCTAACACCACCCTTGGCTGGCCGCCGAAGTTGGAAGGCAGGACTTAGCAAAGGGTTTCTTTCTATCTTTCTTTGGCCGATTTTGCGGACAAGCCAACCACCGGCAGTCGTAAAGTCCTCGGTGGTGGCGGAGGAAGGAATAAGGGCAGTAGAAGAAGTTGAATCAAATCTGCTGACTACTGGGGGTCATGTTTTGACGACATAGCATTGTGATGAACACCCTGGGACTGGGCGTGTACTTACATAGCTACACCTTCGCCTGACAGCGAAGGTTTGGTCGGGGTGGAGGATCGATGATCACCCATCTCTCCCCAAACACCAACCAGGGCTTGGACCCAGCGTCTCTCACACTGACAAGTCAGTCAACTGAGAGGTGAAGGAAACATTCGCCTGGAGCCAAGCTCAGCATCCTCGAGGTGGCAACAGTCGACTGGAGGATCTGTAGAAGCTAGAAGTGTCTGACGAACACTATAGGCCACAGGGCAAGAGGGGGCTGTAGGGAGGACCTGTTTGCCAAAGAAAGGGAAACATTTGGATTAAAGGGACAGAGCCCAGAGGGGGCCCCGTCCCAAACATACACATGGCATACATACATCCACTGCATGCAAACCATATACAGGAAAACAGAGCTTTGGAACTGCTCAAACCCCTTCCCTTTAGGGTCTGTTTATGAAAGCCCTTGTTCATTAGCATATGAAAACTTTTTATCTTTTATCTTTAAAGCCAACCAATACAATGCATGAACTTCTATCAGTTTCATAGTGTTGCGTTTAGGTGGTGTGAACAGTCCCAATATAAGCAATTCAAGGCACAGAAAATTCCAAACAACATGCGGGCAAACTGGCACATACCTGCAAAGAAAACAAATCTCACAATTAATGTTTTCAACAAAGACACACCAACAAGAGACAGACAGAAAGCAGCAAAAAAAAAAAAAAAAAAAAAAAAAAAAAATTCATACAAAGTGCGTACATCAGTATCTTTGGCTATAATTAATATCCACTGTTAAAAAGTACTTGAATAAATAAAAATATTTCTTTAACTCATCATTTTCACTTAAAGCTTTTAAAAGTTTACACACTTTGTTTTACAAAGAAATATAGTTGCAAGCATTTTTTAATACAGTAAATGTTTACATAGTGCAAAAGAAAGAAAAAAAAAGAAAAATAAAGTGTTACAGAAAATAAACAAGCTTAAAAAGAAAGTTGTGGTAATTAGTAACAGTATAAAAAAGAAATTACAAACAGTAATGACGAGACACAGTCTCCTGATTCCCGCGAATGACAGGAGCAGAGAACTCATGTCCAGTCGCAGAGTAATGCAGTGTGTCTCCCTTACCAAAGAGGGAGATAATTCCACATCCGACCCAGATGATGAGACTGAGGCCAATGGAGCCTGACCCGGCCAGCACGCCCTTGGGGGAAATGAAAATCCCTGACCCTGAGAATAAAATGCCAGTCAATGCTTGTTAGTTTGAGGAGTGGACACCTTCAACATCTGTTCAATAAATCAATGTCTTTACGCAGACACAAACACCAATACTCAGTCACAAACACAGGTAACACTAGTTTTTGTGTTTTTTTTCTTACCCTCTTACACTCATCTTGGGAATAAATTAGAACTGCTTCACATGTTGCTAGATTCTTAGTAGGCAAGAGCGCTCAGACCATGTGCTATTGCTAAGGGAGGCTTGGAAATCAAGGGAACTTTTATTACAATCAAGTGATCGTGGACTCTGGAGCTTGTTCCATATATGGAGAAGAGAAAGCTACAAAGTACAGCAGCTTATGAATGAACCTGACTGAATTTCACAATGACCACTTTATCATCTGCTGCTACTGAGATCAATGAATTGATCAAGTACATGCATGAGAAACTACAAGACTGAAACTATGGAAAAGGAGTTTGAAGATTATTAAGGTGTTGATCTAGGTTATCAAAAAGACGAAGAAGAAACAGAGGAAGAACGTAATTCCCATTAGATGTGCTGCTTGCCACACTGCAAACCACAAGGCAATGCGACCTGCAGCAGAGCTAGTCAACATGGCTGACTTTCTGCTGCAAACCAGTTTAACACTCTCACTGCTTGACAATACTCCACACCTGAATTTCTTTTTCCTTTTTGTTTGTTTGTTTGTTCCTGCTACACTTCTTTTTCAAACTCCCTGATGACACCAACAGGTACACTCAACAGAAAAATGCAATGACGAGCACACCTGAACTTTTGGTTTACAATAAGTTCAGTGGTGACAATAGTGACCGAGACCTTTGTGCAGGGTTAAGATGCTTATTTACTTGTCCATTTCACTGTCACCACAATTTTGCAACAAATCTGGTCACATAGGGTAGCAGTCACAAACACCCCTCACTCTTGAACAGACAAAATGTAACACAGGTTACAGCACATGGTCATATGAACTTACATATCAAATTCATTATCATTAAGGTTCATATACTTCTGTGGTACATTATGGAACAGGCACACCAATTTCTAGAAGTAAAAAAAAAAGAATACGTAATCCAGAGGAAATTTCACTTCAAAGAATCTGAATGCAAGAGGATTAAGTCAGTCATTCAGACAAGTATCAACTAAAAAAAACTTTGGAAGGCCAATGCCTTTCCAACAAAGAGAGATCAGCAACAGTGCTACCAATCAACACTGACAAATTCTGACATGCAAAAAAAAAGCAAAAGTGAAAGACAAAAAACCGACTTCCACTGCTCTTTTAACTTGCATACAAAAAAGAGCACGGCAGTGTAGAATTAATGTACATATTTCTAACACCTGTGAGAAAATCACAGGTAGACCTAAATCAATTACATTTGTGGCTGTTTGTGAGTTTATTTGCTAGCTTGTGCAAATTTTTGTTCACCAAAGATGTAGGATGGGAAAATTGACCTATATTTCTTGACTGTAGTTTATTTTGATTGGATAAAAAAGCAACGAACATTCCCCAAGAACTGATTAGCCAATGACTGGCAAGCTCTCTTGCCTGGTGACTGAAAAAAGTCCAATCACAAGCTGCAACTGACAGACACAAAGCTAAAATCAGTTCATAACCTGGCATCTGTTAAAAAATGAAATGAGGTTACAAGGATCAGCAGTTGGATTCTCCTCTGAATGGTTTATTTTTGCAGAGAAAACAGTATTTCAAGGTTTAAGTGGGCAATGATTTGACACAGTCCAAACGGAAGACATGCAAGTATAGGATAAAACAGACACAGGAAACAAGGAACAAAAAAAAAAGCGAATTTGTGTTTGAAATGGCACACATGTCAATATATCGCACGCTGACTTTAAAAGCAGTAATAATAATAGAAATGATAATAATGATCATAATAATATTAATAATACATGAATCATTTATGTCAGTGTAATGGATTTTCTTCACATGATGTCATCTCCTATTTGTATGTCGTAAAATGACGTTCTTTGCATGAAGTCATCTCCTATTTCATAGGTTTACCGAAATAAACACTGAAACAGAACATCTTGTAAAGATAAGATGGCTGGGAGACCTGTATGTTTCAATGCGGTTCTAGCTAATACTAGACTACTGGTGGCCACATATGGCTGAATACAGGTTAAAAATCATGCATGGTTGGACCATGAAACATGATTTGATGGGATCAGAAGGATTAAATACTCGGTCAACATCTCCATGCATACAATAAATCTGTGCCAAGGAATTACCTGTTCACAGTCCCTGAACAAACAGTAAAAGTAGGCACAGCCACTGCTGCCCAAGATGAATGATCAATGAGCAATCATTCTGAACCAACTTCATCAGACATTTATCACAAGAGACATGTCCTGTGTCTCTCCATCTCCTTATCCAAGCCAATCATATACATAAGACTATTCTATGCACCCGTTTCTTGTAAATGTCTTTTTTAAAAATAATTGATTAAAATCGTAATAACACTTAATCTACAGTGTATAGTATGCCTCAAAGAAAACAGCAAGCTTGATTCATTTTTTCAGATGTATGATCAACCCAGTATTAGCCTATACGCAGACGCATGTGTGTGTGTGTGTGTGTGTGTGTGTGTGCGCGCGTGTGTGTGTGTGTGTGCGCGCGCACACACGTGTGCATGCATGCACACAAATTCATGTGTATGTATGCCTGTACAAATGTGTGAAGCTTACTACACTTTATTTTCCTTTATTTGAGTTCAGAGATAGGAAAATATGTGCACACACACACACACACACACACACACACACACACACACACACACACACAGATAAAGACACACAGGGCTGTGTCAATCTTCTGAGCCTTTTCTATGACGTAAGGGAAAAACATGATGGCATGTCTGTCAGAAAAAGCTATGGTAATCTATAAAATATATTGGTCACTTTTTAATACCACAATGAAATGGAAAGAAATCTGCCCTGTGTAGCAAATTTCATAGAACAGTTTTTTATATAGTGCACATGTATGCTGCTATACTCTTAAATAAGTTGCACTGTCTCTCTCCACACATCACTGCAACCTTATGTACGATCAATGAAATAAACTTGCAATGTCCAAGATGCCTGTAAACCAATAACCCACATAACTATTTCATTGACTGAATTAACATTATCTTGTTGATTAAACACACACTTTACAAACCATCCACATTGCCATTATTCTGTTTCCAATGATTTGTTTAAAAAAAATAAAATCACAAGCAAAATTTCTATGCTTCCAATATTTTCTACCATAATCCCTTCTACAACATTTACAAACAAAAAATTCTGACACACATTTGCCTACACATTCAAGAACACATTGAAACTAAAGCCTCACACCTAATGCACATACACCGCAAAAAGAAATGTCAAATACACAAAGAAAGGGGAAAAAAAAAGGCTGATGAGAAGACAGATGGTGTGTCTCCATTACCAATCATGGTGCCTACAATGAGGGCAATGCCCCCGTGAGACCCAGTCGCTTCTTGAGGTGGACCGGCTCAATGGAAGTCGTCGTGGGGGAGTTGGGAATGGTCTCATCACTGCTGTTCAGCTTCTTGAATCCACTGACATCCAGATGTTTCTGGACCTCTTGACCATGGGCACATGGAGCGGGTTGTTTCTGCCCTTAGCGTCAGGGCTGTCAGGCACTGCAATAACAGGTCATATGGAAATGAGGGTCTCCTGGTTAGGAGGATAATTAAAGGAATGTGGATATGAACGAGAGCTTGAGATTAAATGAGCTGCATGTGCATGCACATGTGAACACATGTACAAGCATGCATGCCTCTGTATGTATGTGTTTGTGCGAGTGTGCACATATACATGTCAAGGAAAAAAAGAGAGAGAGCGGCAGAGAGAACACAGAATGCATGTTAAGAACACATGTGAAAAACATACATGCACTTGTGTGTATGCATACATGCTCTCTCTCTGTCTCTCTCTCTCTCTGTCTCTCACACACACACACACACACACACACACACACACACACACACACACACACACACACACACACACAGAGGCACACACACACACACACACAGAGGCACACACATAGAGGCACACACACACACACACACACACACACACACACACACACACACACACACACACACACTTCTATGTGTACCCGAGACTTGAAAAATGTGGTGAAATTCTCAGATGAACAGAAAAGTACTCAAAACCGAAAGGTAAAGTATGCCTGATGTCTCAACAGTGAAAGACAGTGATAGCTGGACAGATTTTACACACAGTTCTGCCATCAGTGCTGAGAAGACAACTAATGTACCACAAAAATACTTCTTGAAAACCGTGAAAACGTAATGTAGCTGCTCTGCATTTCACGGCGTCATTTTCAGAAAGCCAGAATTTCAAGAAGTTTACACACACACACACACACACACACACAGGGGAGAGAGAGAGAGAGAGAGAGAGAGAGAGAGAGAGAGAGAGAGAGAAAATCATGGAGGGACAAACTGCAACATCTGCATAAACATCACTCATCCACTGAAGGAATAGGTGGGTAGCAAAGATGGGGGAAGCTGGAGGGGGGAGGGAGCTGAAACAAAGACGAAGACCTTTCTGTATGAACTCATCCTGTAAAAATCCAACTAATGATCCACGCTGGCAGCTTGATTTCCTTCAGTACATTCTGAAATTGTATTTCACTGGCTGTGGCTTGCTGTTGCGCTGACTGATAGATGACACCTCAAAAGTGAAATTTTACATGTCTACCTTCAGAAAATCATAATTTCAACCACAAAGAAATCAAGCACATGCTGACAATATTTCTTACACACACAAATATGGGCACTTACATCAACAAATTCAATCCCAAATAATCAAATAATTCTCAAAAGTGAAATTTTACATGTCTACCTTCAGAAAATCATAATTTCAACCACAAAGAAATCAAGCACATGCTGACAATATTTCTTACACACACAAATATGGGGCACTTACATCAACAAATTCAATCCCAAATAATCAAATAATTTGAAGATGAATCTGTAGCAGCAGTGAGTATATGTGTGTGTGTGTGTGTGTGTGTGTGTGTGTGTGTGCGCGCGCGCGCGCACATGCATGGTGTACATTAACCCAATATTATCCAGTTACAGACAAAAACTGAGTCAGAACACATCAAAGAAAAGAGAAAGAAAAAGAAAGGATGGAAAAATATTAAAGTTCCATTTGTGTGTATGTGTGCGTATGCATACACTTGAAGACAAGTGCATGCGCGAGTGTGTGTGTGTGTGTGTGTGTGTGTGTGTGTGTGTGTGTGTGTGTGTGTGTGTGTGTGTGTGTGTGTGTGTGTGTGTGCATGCATGCATGTATGCGTGTACATGCACGCGTTTGAGTGTATGTGTGTGCGTGTGCACATCTGTATGCGAGTGTTGCATATGAATATAAAAACACACAGAAGCAAATACCTGAAATATACAGGAAAGAGATAAACTGTTTACTGGAAAATAAAGTATACTTTGTGACATTATAAACAAATCTGATGCAGGGAGGAAAATGCAGTAAAGTAGAGAGACAGACAGACAGAGACAAAGAGAAAGAGACAGATATACAGACAGACAACTGACAGACAAAGGAGGAGTTGTTACAGAAGAGAGGGGGAAGGGGTGGGAGGTAAGAAACTGATTTAGCAACTTTTTCTTAAAGCAAATAAAAGCTCTAAAACTGACTAGTACAAGGGGACACTGAGCTGGGATAGACCGCGTCTTCAGTAGGATATAGAAGAGCAGACAAAAATCAATCAATAATGACTCACCAACGGTATATCTGTGCTGGCTCATGATAAACTGATTGGTCAATTTCTCTTAACTGACACACTGAACAAGAAGAAAACAAAAAAGGGGAGAAAAAGAGTACAGATCTTCTCCTCCAGTGAAGCTGTATTATCTGCACGCAAAACGCTGCACAAGTTCAAGTCCAGCAGATTTCCTTTGCACAGTCTTGTCCCTTCACTACAACCCTTGGTTTTGCCCTTTCTCCTTCACTGCTAATCGCTAGCAACAAGTGCAGCCAATGACAGTCTACACAACCTCTGAACAGTTTCAGCTACAGGGACAGGTAAGGTAGCAAAGGCTCAGGGGAGATATGAGGGCCAATGTCACACAGGACAGAGGGGAAAATGTCACAACTTGCAAACCTCTCCGGCCTAGAGAGAGCTCTCTAACAGGGGGATGCCTAGCAAAAAAAAAGTCTGACCGCTGACCGCCTGACCCTGGCTACCTATATAGGGGCTGTGATGGGAAGGGTGTGAACGGGGTGGACGCAGAACGACAAGGGTGGCAAGAGGACAGGGGCTTGGCCAGTAGCGGGTATGGACAGCCGGCACAGTTTGCAGGGGGTCGTTGGCTTTAATATCTTAAGCTGGTCAATGATTATAGAGTGGTGAATGACGTGTGAAACATCTGGCACCTTTCCTGCATCTAGTTCCAAAGTCCCAGCCATGTTCTTCCTCTGTCCTTTTATGTTCATTTACATATTCTTTACTCTGATATTACTAAACAATAAAAATAACAAAACAAATAAATTTAAAAACCAACAACAAAAACATCCACTTAAAACCGAGTGCCTACATTATAAAGTGACACCCATCCCACTCCATCCATGAATTCTATTATCCAGCGTTATATTTTGTGTTTGTTTAAAATACAAGATACAAAAACTGATGTTCAAATGAAATCATAATAACATTGACCAAAATCTTTGCCAAAATCTTTGCTATGTAAGCTGTAGCCAACACCATGTGTACTTCTGTTAAATGTGTGAATCTGATAAATGTGTTTATCTGTTAAATGTGTAAATCTGTTCAAAAATGCAACTTCAAATTAAAATACTAATTTGGATGAATACCACATATCAGTTGATAAATTTCACAGTTTACTTCATCACAAATTAATAATCAACATGCGTCACATCATCTAACTTATCACTCTCACTGTGACATCAAAAGTTGGTAGTATTCACATCGGTAAATGCAAATTCATGCTGTCTTTATTAGCATGCGCATATGTGCATATGCGGGCACGCGTGCATGCATGTGGATATGTGTGATGTGTGTGTGTGTGTGTGTGTGTGTGTGTGTGTGTGTGTGTGTGTGTGTGTGTGTGTGTGTGTGTGTGTGTGTGTGCATGTTGTGTGTGTATTTGTGTGTATAATGTGTGTGTGTACATGTGTGTGTGTGTGTGTGTGTGTGTGTGTGTGTGTGTGTGTGTGTGTGTGTGTGTGTGTGCATATTTATGTGTGTACAAATTTATTGAAACCTGCAAAAGCGCGTGTGTGTAAGAGTGTGTGTGTTGTGCGCATGCGCATGGATATTTGTGCAGGCTGGGTTCATAGACACTTGTGATATATAACCAAAAAAATGTAATCCTAAGTCAAATCAGTTCAATCTTACAATATTATGAAACCTAATTTAAAATCAACATCTCTCTCCAAATCATCATATCTATAATTTTTGTCTTTCGAAAATGCTGTTAGCATGCAAAGCCATGTAGTCCTGTCCATATGATATTCAACTTGTGTACTTTTTCATAAGAATGCAGATAATTACAAGTAACACCATTAGATTCTTCTGTGATGTTTACAAAAAGCTTCTTCTATGCACATGATATAATCATCAGGGAAAGCTTAATATAATTTTTTTTTTTCAAAAGCATAAATATCTATTTGTAAAAAAAAAAAAAAAAGGAATCAGCATGCAAAATATCAGTTTACCACAACCGTTCCCTTTTGTTATGGGCACCCTCCTCCCCTCCCCCCTTTCCAACCCATCCCCCCTTCCTAAACCACTCCTTTTCTGATCCCCAATAAATCAAACCACAAGACAGCAGTACTGATGAGATTACATTAATCCCCTGGCATGGAACACAGCTGTGTTGTCAGCATTTTAGCTTACCGGAACCTTCTTAGAAAAGCTGTTTCTAAAAACAGACTGATTACCTGACATGGCCAAACGGTTAACATAATTCTGGTCATCCATAATAATTAATACAATATAGCAAATCAGTGGCCTGTAAACAGACTAGCATTCATGCATGCACATCCCGGTCTCTCTCTCTCATACTATTGGGGGAAAAACCCAAAAGAACAATGATGTGCACGCGCGCACACATACACAACATTCAAACACATGTAAGATCCACACAGATTTCAATCATGTCATAAACACATACACACAAAACCTTTGTGTGTGTGTGTGTGTGTGTGTGTGTGTGTGTGTGTGTGTGTGTGTTTGTCAGTACAACCTTGAGTTAATCTGACAATAAACTGGTTTCAGTCAGTCAGTATGTGTGTGTGTGTGTGTGTGTGTGTGTGTGTGTGTGTGTGTGTGTGTGTGTGTGTGTGTGTGTGTGAGTACAACCTTGAGTTAATCTGACAATAAATTGGTTTCAGTCAGTCAGTCAGTGTGTGTGTGTGTGTGTGTGTGTGTGTGTGTGTGTGTGTGTGTGTGTGTGTGTGTGTGTGTGTATGTGGCATGCATCCACAGGGGCAGACTGAGACTGGGCAGATGGAGAAAGTTCCAGACTCAACTCCCAGTAGTAGTGTTTCTGCCATTTGGTTGGTGGTTTAAACTAGCACATCTTAAAAAACAATTTGCAGAAATTCCTTTCTCTCCTATGAACTGGTGGTATAAGAGAGAGAGAGAGAGAGAGAGAGAGAGAGAGAGAGAGAGAGAGAGAGAGAGTACATACATGTGAGTGAGCTTGTGTATGTGTGCATGAGCATGTCTGTGTGAGGATGTGTGCATGCTTGTCCATAAAGGTACAAACAAAATATATGTGTGTGTGTGTGTGTGTGTGTGTGTGTGTGTGTGTGTGTGTGTGTGTGTGTGTGTGTGTGTGTGTGCGCGCACATGTGTGTGCATGTGCAAACACATACCCACATACATACAATGCGCAATTTTGTTTTTCTATTATTCCCTTCTACAATATTACATTCAATCATTAACTCATCTGGGAAAAAGCAACAAAAATCAATTTCGTCGCATCAAGAATAATAATGTTAAGGAAACAACACACAACAAATGAAACGAAAGAAACAAAAAGAACTGTAGAACATTTACAGAAAAAAACAAAAATGCAAAAAAATCAAAGAAAGTAAGTTTCACACTACAGTTAAAAATAACAAGGAAGTAAAGTTTGGTGTTTTAAGCTAGTTCACAGCAACAAACAAAAAAAACAAGTGACATGAAATGCAGGAGATTAACTTACAGGTTTTCATAGTATCCAATTTGTCCTTCATCTTGAGGGCTGGTGTCACCACAATACCTGTTGTCCAAGGAGGAGGATGTGGTTAGGCCCACCACAGAATGACGCTCACTGCACACAGGAGAAAAGAAAACCACCACTGCTGATGTGTCTCATGTACACAGATCCTGTTCTACAGAGTTTACTAGAAAACAAGTGTGTCAACACTCCCCTCTCTCTCATCCGTATGCAAGACAAACTCTCACTGCAAACCTACCTATTCTTGCAAGGAAATATAACTGGTATGGGTTTCTCACAAGTAGCTGGCCACTCCTATGATCCTGCACAGACTTACAAGCCAACCAAAAAATGTCAACTTGATTGTAGAATGTTAATCTATGCGCAAGACTTAACTGTGATAAGTCAAATAAATCTTAAATAAATGTTAGCAAACCACAAACAGAAAAGTGGGCAAACGAGTCGCAAGACAAAACATGACATGTTTTGACCCATTAGGTCTTCTTCAGGCAAGACACAAACAAATAGGACAATGAAAATGAATGAGTTTGTCACTCGTTTGATTCAACACCTACCCTGTGCTGAAGAGATCTAAGCTCAGTGACAAACTCATTCATTTTCATTGTCCTCTTTGTTTGTGTCTTGCATGAAGAAGACCTAAGTGGTCGAAACGCGTCATGTTTTGTCTTGTGACTCATTTGTCCACAGTTCATTCTCTTGGCGGTTCACTAACATTTAATCAAGATTAGTTAAGATTTCCACTGCAGTCGTCTCACTTTGCAACTAGATCTGTGACAAGTCAGTCATGGCTCTCCTTAAAATATTGTCTGCAAAGGTGGTCAAATAATCATTGTGATATCCCTGTAATATCTGATGCTTGTCCCAAACAGTAAAAATACAGCACTAACTTGTTTTAAGTACACCAGTATGCTGGCAAAATTTTTTTTTTTTAACTCATTTATCTTGCGCACATGTACTAGAGTACATCAATTCTTTAAAAGTTTGGATGCAAAGTCTTGTGTGCATGCGTGTGTGTGCATGAGTGTGTGTGTGTGTGAGTGTGTGTGTGTGTGTGTGTGTGTGTGTGTGTGTGTGTGTATCTTTCTCCCTCTATGACACTTCTCCCTAACTCTCTCTCCCCCTTCTCTGTCTCTCTCTCCTCTTCTTCCCTTTGGCCTGATGAGCATTTCCTCCAGACCACATAAAAGAAAAACAAACATTCAAAGACAAAAGGGACACAACAACTGAGCAATTAAGCCCTCTCTTACACGACTGACAACGCCACTCCCTCATTTTTCTTCTCTTTTTGGCATTTCCTCATGTTAGTACCCTTGTTAGCACAAAAAATGTCATCCATCAGTGATCTAGCTTGAGTCTACATCCAGTGAAGCTGGACGAAAACCCACTCAATCAGTTTGCTGCTGTTGTTTCAGGGGCTATCTTCTGGACACACACATGTTGACAGAAGCTGAGGAAAACAACAACCTATACAGTGAAGAGTGAAAGACAGTGTGTAACAGTGAGAGAAAGAGAGAGAGAGAGAGAGAGAGAGAGAGAGAGAGAGAGAGAGAGACAGAGACAGAGACACAGAGAGACACAGAGAGAAAAAAAAAAAAACACATCCAAAGAAATACTGTATGTTTTTCTTCTCTCGCAGAAATACTATGGGTTTTCTTCTTCTTCTTCTCTCTCTTCCCCCCCCCCCCCCCCCCCCCCCCCCCCCCCCCCCCCAGTCTGCCTCTCTGTGTGTCTGTCTCTCTTTCTTTCACACATACTGTATCTCTCTCTTTCTCACATACTCAACTGATGGGAAAACTTTTAACAGTGCTTGAGAGGGGAAATGCAGTAGCCTTGATGTGGCCTGCTTGTTGAGAGAGAGAGAGAGAGAGAGAGAGAGAGAGAGAGAGAGAGAGAGAGAGAGAGAGAGAGAGAGAGAGAGAGAGCAGCAGAGGGTATGTGCACAAATGTGTGTGTGTGCGCATGCGTGCGTGTGTGCATGCGTGCGTGAGTGTGTGTGTGTGTGTCTGTGTGTGCGTGTGTCTGTCTGTGTATGTGTGTGTGACAGGTGGGTGGGCTGGGGTGGAATCCTTGTTTTTTTTCAGACATTCCTGCATATACTAGAGTGTAAACACCAGTGTTAAAATCCTCTACTGACTATAGGGAAAAAACGGTTAAAAACACTGGCTTATCTTTCCAAATTAACATCCTGGTCTAGTGATGTGCGTGTGTGTGTGTGTGTGTGTGTGTGTGTGTGTGTGTGTGTGTGTGTGTGGGTGTGTGTGTATGCGTGCACTTCCATAATATTAGGTTATGAACTGTCACAAAGCAGGTTATGAATTGTCATCAAACTCAACAAATGGGTTTTTGGGGGTTTGTTTTGTTTTGTTTGTTTTTGAAAAATTATCTGTCAGAGTTCTAGCTTTTTTAAGCCTTTATTCAAAATAATTAAGAGCTAAATATTGTAATTCATAAAATTAAAAATCAGTTTTCACAAGCAGATTTCAGAATCAATCAAATCATTAACAAAAACAAAAAAAAAAACAACAACAACAAAAAAAGTACAGCATTCTCATTTTGCTAAATTGATGGGGTTTTGTCTAAATACATATACATGCAAAGTTTTGCTTCTTTCCATAGTCATAGTCTAGTTAAAAACACACATTTGAAAACCCACTATGAGAGTTTTTAATGCAGTGTGTGTGTGTGTGTGTGTGTGTGTGTGTGTGTGTGTGTGTGTGTCTGGGTGTGTGTGTGCGCGCCCACGCATGTGCGCCCATGCATGTGCATACATGCGTGCGTGTATGCATGAGTATGTATGACAGAGATAGAGACAAAGAGGGAGAGGCAGAGAGTGAGTGAGTGAGAGAAAGAGGCAGAGACAGAGGGGCAAATTGAGAGGGAGGCAAAGACAGAAAAAAAAGACACTGAGAAATCAAAAGATTAAAAAAAGAAAAGGCTTTTCTCAAACACCAAGGACTTTTGGCATAGTGAGCATGAAGTCTAACAAAACTTGTGACGGAAAAACAAAAGGAAAAGTAAAAAATCGTAAGCAGACTGTTAAACCTCAATGCACATGTAAGAAGAGAGAGAGAGAGAGAAAGAGAAACAGACAGATTGAGTGTGAGTGTGAGTGTGTGTGTGTGTGTGTGTGTGTGTGTGTGAGAGAGAGAGAGAGAGAGAGAGAGAGAGAGAGCGAGAGAGAGAGAGAGAGAGAGAGAGTGTGCATGCGAGTCTGTGTGTGCATGCGTGTCTATGTGTGTGTGCGCGCGCGCGCACATGTGCACATGCGTGTGTGCGCGTGTTCATATGTACATATGTAAGCATGAATGTGTGCATGCACATGTGCCTCTGTCTACGTGTGTGTGTGTGTGTGTGTGTGTGTGTGTGTGTGTGTGTGTGTGTGTGTGTGTGTGTGTGTGTGTGCGTGTGTGTGAGTGAGCGTACAAGAGAGAGAGAGAGAGGAGAGAGAAAGAATGAGAGAGTGAGAATGTGTGTGTGCTTTTGTGTGTGTGCGTGTGTGTGTGTGTGTGTGTGTGTGTGTGTGTGTCGTGTGTGTGTGTGTGTGTGTGTGTGTGTGTGTCTGTCTGTGTGTGTATGTCTGTGAGTGCATGTGTGCGCATGCATGTGTCTGTGTGTATGTCTGTGAGTGCATGTGTGCATGCGTCTGTGTATGTCTGTGAGCGCATGTGTGCATGTATGTGCATATGAGATAATGACCGGCGGAAAAAAAAAAGAATAAAAATGAATAAATAAAGAAAAAAAAAAACAAATGAGCAGCAATCATAACACAACAACTGTAAGTGTAATGCATTCATAATTAAACTTTAATGTGTCTTTCTTTTGGGTTTTTTTCCCTTAAGAAGTATTGACAACAGATTCATGAGACATATTTAGTTCCAAAAGTCAGCTGTGCTCTCCATTTATATGAGGTTTACCATCTAATGTATGCCCAAGAATCCTGCTCTCTGTCTCTCTTCAACTGTTCAAGCGTGAATTCCACCATAGTGGCAACCTGCGAGGGGAGGAGGAAATCAAACACCCCTATAGCCTTCAACCAAATAAGCTGTTGGATTGTTCTGTTTCTGTTTTGCTATTTCTGACTGGACCAAGTAATTAGGATCTGGAATTACTTTCAACCTAGTTTTCTTGAAAAGTGAATCCAAAAGGAGATCAATCAATACTTCCAACCAGCTACCACCAACAAGAGATGCATTTTCATACAGGCAGGAGGCTACAAATTGTTGCAAGTTTTGTGAGTGGTGGCATTTCATCACATGCTCTAGCAATGAACCGGGCAATGGTGAGAAGGTATTGCTGGAGTATCTTGGGGTTCTTTCACATGTCCACGAAAATGGTTGATGGTTCTTCTAACATCCTTCGCGCATCATTCTCTGACAGGTGCATGTAACAATCAGAATACCACCATAGCTAGAAAGCTTGAAGTAGCAGCTGTAATGTCAAAAAAGAATTTGTCTAGCGCCTGCTTCTCTGCTCCTCTCTCTGCAAACAAGTGCTAGACATGCACACAAAACTTTGCACAGGTCCATGAGCCCACCTCAGAGTTGACTATCACAGAAGTGAGTGGCTAGAATTTTTCATGAATTTAGCCAGCGACAGTGTTTCATAGCACAACCTTATGGTGAGCAGAGAAAGACACTGGCAAGAGATTGCTGTAGTGTCTGTAGCATATCAGAAAAAAAGGACAGCTGTAACGCCTTCCCATCAGAGAGGAAAAAAAAGAACTTTTCATCCTCTGATCAAAGCATGAAACAATTAGAAGGCAAGCCCACCTACAAAAAGAACAGCTTGATGAAGTAGCCATACAGTTAAAACAAGATTTGTCTGGTGTCTTTTCTTTGCGCAGGACTCTCATCTCTTGCTGTGAGCAAATGTTAGCCACTGGCGAATTCTTGTGCATGTGAAACCCGCCACTGATAACCCCAGTTTCCTTTCTGATAGACAGGAAAGGTTGTGACATTACTGCTTCCTTATCTCTTCCAACCATACTCCTATGTTTCTATTTCTTGCTCTCCTTCCTACATGCACCCTCCCCCCATCTCCCACCCTTCCCGAGGTAAAGAAAAGGGCTAGCTGCCTCCCGTTTTTTTTCTGTAGCATCCATCCTGACAGCTATATTGATTTTCTGGCGGTGACCCATTTCCAGCCTTTCCATTTTAGCTGGATCCGTGGGGATTCCAACAGGTTCATCCTTCAGCTGAGCCGTATTTATCCATAAGGAAATAGTTTGCTTACAATGAACTAAAACACTGGTTTAAATTTCATTCATTATTTTCTCATAATGGTGAACAACATGCAGTCAATTTTACTGGAGACTTATCTTGATTTCAGTGACTGTAAAATCAGAAACAGAATGTCAGCCACATATTGTTGGGTTATATTATATGATACCATTAACAGCAACTATTGTCATTTTAGCAGCAGCTTGTACATAGTAGCAGTCATATTATTTTTTTTTTTTATTTTTTGGTGCCTTTTTTTTTTTCCCCTTGTCTCATCTTCCGTGCCCTCTCAGTGACATTCCTCTCATATCACTCATTCCACCTTCACATACATGACCACATTCACTCATTTTATTGCAGTCCACACAGCGCAGTCAATGCTGGTCACCATGAAACATCTCACCAGACGAGACACTGCACTGTTGCCAACTACCTTTGGTGGAATTTGAACGTGCCCATCATACTTTGCCCTGACTGACAAAAATAACAGAGTGAGTGGACATTTCCCTCCAAAGGATACAAATCCTTCCAGAAACATAACACTGAAGGTTTTTACACAAATTCACCAGGCACATGGTGTGAAGGAGGAATTAAAATGAGAGGTCTCCACAAAAAAAATTGGAATTTTCGGCCACAGAATTTGAGACTTTGTCGTGATTGATGACTCATCCTGGAAACACTTTCACTAAGAACACCAGTTTAGCTGCATTTTTCAGCCTTGTACCTCATTGTTTAAAAAAAAAAATGACCCAAAGGCTGTCTGGTTTCCATTTTTTGTCTTTTAACAAATCCAGATTTTCACTTCAAATTTGTGACTTCAGCAGTGACTGTTAAATCAGGAATATTCCTGAAAATTAGGGAAGGCTGGCAGCTATTTTCATGCTTCAGATACAAATAATCTGTGAACATTCTTGAAGCAAACTTTGCAAAAATACAAAACTGCTTAAGACTTTTTTTTTTTTTTTTTTTTTTTTGGTTGAGCAACACAGGTTGGTTTCATATGCTGCAATCCAAAATTTACTGCTATCAACACTGTGCATGTATGCATGCCTGCAGTGTCTCTCTCAGCAAATACAAAGGTTCTGAATAATTTAAGAAAACTGGGTCCCAGCCACTTCAGCTTAAATGGGACGTTTATCCACTTATTGGCTACATCTCTTGAAAACAACAACACATGTGATTGCATCTACCTTTTGGTTGGCAATGGGACATATTATGAATGCACTTATGTAGTTTCAGACCTGAGATGAAGTTCCATAGCAATCAGTGTTTTTTTCGTTACCCTCACCAATCTATGATCATGTGAAGTTTCAAATTCAGCATCCCTTCATGCCAGTCACTACCGGTCACATCAGTTGTGACTTCTTTTCTATATCCATACCAATAATACATTTGTGTCAAAATCTCCACAGCTGGCAAATTCATAACAACCTCCATTGTACTGAAGTGGCAGAGGTTTCTTTCCATAGATGGGGGGTCATTCTGACTGCCTCAGGATGAATGTGGTAGCAGTCTCATTCAGAGAGCACCCATGTCTGGAGGAATTACCAATTCCATCCAATGGCAGTCTTCATGAACTTGCCAGCAATGAAGATGTTGACATATCTCTGTAGCCAAGCAATTATTGTCATCAGTGAGGGCCTTAGCAAGCAGCGTCCTGCATCTGCTGGATCAGAACAGGCATCACTGAACGATCAGCAGAGTGACTCAGCAACAGTGCAAAGTTTCCTCTGGGAGGTTAGAACTTGGAACATACAACAGCAAACAACATACTGAAATTAAATGAAAATAAAATGGCATGCTATATAAATCAACACAAACTCAATCAGATGCAAGTCTGATTTAAAGAAAGATAAAGATTGTAGTAGGGTGTTCCGGCTATGAAGTTAGGAAACAACAACAACAAAAAAAAAACCTTCAGAGGGTGCTCAGCTTTTTTCCTTAAGTAACCCCCTGAGAGAGGTACCATTAGTATAGGCACCCAACCAAATACTGATCATTCAAGCATAGTGGGAGGAGTTACTCAGACCACCAGTTACAGTTGGCTGCCAGATGCAGTGAAACAAAACAAAGCAAAACAAAATGAATACCATGAATGCATACCATGCATGAACAAGGTATCTAAACAGACTGGGGAGCCAACTTTGATACATTGCAAAAAAAAACAGCAGAGGTGAAAGAAATCTGCTGAAAAATCAACTAAACTGCAATGTTTACACTCTGGCCATTATAACTGTGCTGATGAGAGATGATAATGATGGCTGGATAAGTCACTTTTTTAAAAAGTGAAAAAAAAAAAGGAGAAAAACAATGGATTATGGAAAGTCATGTAATTAGATTTCCTCTGTTGAGAACATCGCTTTTTTGCTAAATTACTTTGATAAGAGCATGTCACAATTTTAATTTTTCACCTCTAGTAGAGTCTAATACCTTATCATCATATGTCATTCAAAAGGGAGCATGATGTGATCCAACCAAGTGAATGTTGACAGCCAAACAGGTTTTACCTCCCCCCCCCCCCCCCCCCCCCCCCCTATTCCTCAACATAGCATCCTGGACAAAAAAAAAAAAAAAAAAAAAAAGGGGTAAGGCTTTGGCCACACTACAAGCTGTGCTGTGAACTGTGCTGTGGACCAGCGGAAAGTGAGCTTTGAGCTGTGAGTGATGAGTTACCACACAACAAAAGCAGTGACAGCTGGAGTAAGCTAGCTGCATTGCTGGCAGCAAGTTCAGTGACAACTGAGATGGACACACTGAAAGCTACTGTAGCTAGGAGGTTGCTAGCATGCCACCAGCTGCCCTTCACACTATTGATCACTTTCACTTTCATGGCATCATGAATAGCCTATAGTATGTTCAGACCAACACACACACACACACACACACACACCCCCTGCCCATCTTGCACTGAATTTGATAAAGATAATGTGAATGCTCGTTCTTCACATTCATTGCCCTAAGTGTTGTTCCTCCTCTTGCCTGAAGAAGACCTAAGAGGTCAAAACGCATAATGTTTTGTTTTATGATTCATTTGTCTCTGATGTTTGGCAGAGTTAGTTTAAACACTTTTTAAGACTTGATTAGATTTCCACCTGCATTGCCTCACTTTGCAACAAACTATATACTATAAAGTTTATAGACACTTCAAAAGCATTACACAGTTATATATTCTAACTAGATATATCACTACAATTATCATTGTTCTGAAACAAACACACACACACACACACACACACACACACACACACCAACATCCAACATCCTCCTCCCCACTTCCTTTGCATACACACCATATCCTACCCACCCACAGACAGAGATTTTTACCCCTTAACAGACACTTGCACATGCATGCATACACATACAAACACAGAACACATGCATAAGTATGCATACTACCACACACTGATATTGTAAGCACATGCATTCCTGCTTGTACAGACACACAAACATATGAATGCATGTATATGAAGGGAGACACAAGCAAGCATACATGTGCAGATGCATGCACACACACACACACTCCAACACACACACACACACACACACACACACACACACACACACACACATACTTACTCACAAATAACACAACAAAAAGCTACTGAATGCACCTTATTAATGACACAGGGGGGGAAGCACTCTCCTCAGAAGTATAATTTTGTTATTGATAGTATCATGACAAAAACACTTTCATGCATCTGTTTTGCTTATTGCAACATCTCTTGAAAGTGACGTTAGAAGAAAAAGAACAAACACTCAAGCTGAGAGCAAGAAGAGATATGAGAGACATTATAATTTATTGTCAGCTGATGATAGCACCACCCACATAGCTCTTGCTCATGGTGTGCAGAACTAATCACACTTGCTGTCTCTACAGTAACTGATGCAATCGTCATCAGGTCACAGCTGCAGATATCAACTAATCACACTCGCGATGTTACCTCCAAGTGGGATTATTCTCTCTACATAATTGACAAAAATATGCCGACGATGTAGCAACTGCTTACAGGTCACTAAGAGGGGGGTCAGATATCAACAAGAGACTTCTGTGCATCTGAAAATAAAACGATGAATGTACACGCAGCAAGTGGGATTATTCTCTCTATCAAAATTGGTGTGTAGCAGATCAGAACAACCACACACATCATCCCTTTTAAGACTAAAATGAAAGAGTTAGCATTTCAGAAAGTTTCAGAAAAATGATTTTGTGCAGAAAGAAAATGTTTTCAGTCAAATGACAGGCTATAAAGTTTTGAAATCAACTGACACATCTGTATTTCCACACACCTAGGGTGACTGGACAACTGAATCTGTCCAGCTCTAGCACTTTTTTCTCTCTCACACACCTAGGGTGACACACTCTGCACTTACACATACACACACACACACACACACAAACATTATGCTAGGGAAATAAAAAGAGAAACAGACATCGTGAACTCTAAGACAAGTTTACTTAATATACCTAAAACATCTCATGAAGCAAAACTGAGTTTTGGCAGCAATTTACAAATTGCGACACATCCCACCCTCATCTTCACCTTTTTTATTATGACAGAAAACAATATACGTTTGTACTAAAAAAAAAAAAAAATAAAAAAAATTTAAAAAAAAAAAAAAAAAAAAATTTCCACAAAAACAAAAATTCTTAAATTAAACATTTGACCACATCTCCTATAACTAACAGTTTTTCTCTTGTGATCAATAGCATTACAATGAAAATATACCAACTCAATTTCACTGATCAAGGCAAGGTAATAAAAGATTTTTTTTTTTCATACTACATTTTGGTGCTTGACAAAGATTTAAAGTAAAAAGAAAAAAAAAAAAAGAAAACACAACAACAAAGTGTTGTTGTCTGAAGCAAAACTGCCTGCTGTTAACAAGAGGAGAAGGTGAAAAGCAGAGGGGGAGTGGAGAGGGTTTGGAGTGGGGTGGAGGGAGGGGAAGGAAATGGAGGAATTCTTTTTTAAAAAAAAAATGTAATTCACTATCAGCAATGGTTTTGTATTTAAAATTATCAATCGCTGATTCTAATAACCAAGTGTGAATTTGATCATGATATACTTTAAGTGTCTATCTATTTCTAAAGTTAAATAAAGTTTCAAACCATGAAAACTGCTAACTTTGCTACAGAAATCAAACATTTCACAATGTTAGTTGTTACACATGTTTTGACCATCTTTACCAAGCACAGTCAACAAAACAACATGTAAACTGCCTGACACTGTGGACACCTTGACTGAACAATGCAAACCATGCAAAAAAAAAAAAAAAAAAAAAAAACCTATTTGAAGAGATAATTACGTATCGTACTTACCAAACTGTTTTTTGCTCTAGCATCAATAACAAGCTTGGAGTTTTGCACAGTAATCTGTGCACCTCCATCTGAACTAAATTTAGTCACAGCAGATTAAAGTAACATGATGAAGTGGGCACCAGGGGAGGGGAGGGAAAGCCAGGATGGACTGGACAAGGATGAATGGGAGGAGCAGGTGGTATAACACTTTGACAAGTCAGGGAAATGAGTAGGGATAGCATGATTAGATCTGACCATTGTCAACATTTGCTCAGACAATCTTTACAACAATCAGGTTTTAAAAAAACTTGTGAGAGAGAAAAAAACAGAGGAGAGAGAGAGTGAGAGTGAGTGTGTGTGTGTGTGTGTGTGTGTGTGTGTGTGTGTGTGTGTGTGTGTGTGTGTGTTGTATGTGTATACATGTATTCTTAACACACACACACACACACACACACACACACACACACACAGAGTCCCAAAATGTCAAAATACTCTTCCCTCACTCTTTCATCCCTTTTCTTCTCTCTCTCTCTCTCTCTCTCTCTCTCTCTCTCTCTCTCTCTCTCTCTTGCACAACACCCCACAGGTAGGAACAGCATGGTGGCAAGGAGATCTTGTGGCAAACATCCAACCAAATATCAGTTGCAGGCACCTACTAGCAGCGCACCCAATCCTGGTGCTCCTCCAAAACTTGGCAACAGTGGCAGCAAAATGCCTTGTTTTCCATTAATCATTTTATTTTTAGCCCCCTTTCCTTTCTCAGTTCCCTGCAGCAGGTAAATGGGATGGATGGGGCTGACAGCCCTTTACCTGGAATTCTTTGAGGAAACACTGAACCCATGGACGTAATTCTGTAAGTTATTTCTGGATACTCTGAGGTTGGAACCGTGGGAGACACATTCAGATCAAGACAACAAGACTGGAGTTATGCTGATACAGAAAGAACAGAGAGAGAGAGAGAGAGATGAAGTCAGACTGACAAAGGGACAGACAGACTCAGAAAGAGGTGGAGATTGGGGTCAGTTCATATCGTTTATACCCCAGCTGACCTCGGGTGGGGAGGTGGTAGTGGAGAAAGAGTAAGCCTAGAGATCTAGATTAATCAATGGATGGAGAGACACACATACACCATTGTATTTTTACATGCAGCTATGACATGCAGACATTAATGTGGATACAAGCACAATGTTACTGGATTATTTCCCTTTAAGGCAACACAATTTGCACATCCCTGTAATCAACCCATCTTCATTTAAGCAGCTTTCCTGTGGCTGAAATGAAGTAAAAAAGATAAATGTTCAACCACTTACCAATGTGCAGAAGAAAAAAAAATAAATGCAGCATAGTATATGAGCATGCAAATATCTGAAGTTGGGTGTAGGTATGTCTTTGTGAATGCACTTGTTTGTATGTGCATACAAGTGTGTCTATGTGTTAAAAAAAAAAAAGTCTTTTATAATCTGAGCAACAGTGAAATAAAAGCTGCAACAAACTTGTCAATAGTGGTAAGTTCTTAGCAGCTAACAGGAGTCATATCCACTATAATCACTGATTTTTTTTAAAACTTATGCATGGCATCTGGTTCTGTGTTTTCAATATGCACACACCAATCTGATAAAAGGAATGCCTGTAATGACCTTTTTACTGACAGAATGTATTCAGAAAACATAAAAAGAATAAAATAGTACTTCCTGTATCCTAATGGACCCTAGGCTTTTGCTGCATGAGTTAAGATACTGTCCATCAGATTTGCAACCAGATCTCACCTAGTCATACAATTTTAACACATTTCCACGCTGTCACCTTTACAATAACAGTGCATAAACGATGAAAATGATGAAAAGCAGATAAGATACACTTTGAAATACTACAGGTAAATTCGTAGATAACCATAAATCAAAGTTGTGAAACCCAGCTGGCACACCCTTGCTAGTAGAAGCTACATCACATAAATAAATGACAAATATCTTAGATCAGTAATTAGCAAATCAATATCCTGGCATCAAGAGCAATCCTGCTAAACATGAAACAGTCTTTTTAAGAAATGCTTCTGTGAACTGCTGTTCTTAACTCAGCTTAAAAACATTGATGTTATATACTGAAAACCAGAGCAGTTCACTGGATCACATTTACAAAAAAACAACAACAAATAATTAACATAAGAAAACAAATACTCAAACAACTAAACACTACAAATGTATACAAAACTGAAAAAACATGTATAAATATGACAATATTTCACAATTTGGGGATTTGTGCTGTCAAACATTTTTTCAAGAAATCGTTGACTGACTTTCCTGTTTCATCTCTTGCGCCACTCCAGTGGCATTCCTTGCCATCATGCCACTCATTCTGGCTCCCCATCCGCAGATACAGATAAGCTTGTCCTGCCACAGCCCAAGCATGTGCAATTCACAGGGAGAGTCAGTGTCAAGCCATCAAGAGGCAACCCACCAGAGAAGACACAATGGACTTCTGCCAAATTACTTCAGTGGTGTTCAGTGGTGCTTGTTCGGATTCTATACATGCAGGACACCACCTGCCTACTAATCCCCCTACAGACAAACATTATTGCTTAGCATGGAGCCTCCCCCTCCAAAGTATTCAACCACATCTATCCAACAACAGTCTCTGTGAACTTGTCAAATACAGGCGACTTCAATACAAACCCAAGGCAAAGACATGGAGTGTAAATTGAAACTGAGATCACCATGAGAGCAGAGCATAAAGGGCCATAGACTTTATAAATTTTTGTATGTTGATCAATGAAGGTAGGGATGGAAACAATAATGTTATGAAGCTCCATTTGGATCTGAGAATGCATTAAAGGGCAGAAGTCTCTATTTCCTATACATTTCAGCTTCAACCAAGCCTGAGAGATGCAGACAACTGCACTGTTGGTCAGGAAAATTGAGCAACACTCTCAGATATGCATCCATTCAATGGTCAAAACTCTAATGTGTGGCTCCAATCTTCCTATTTGAGCTCACAGAAGCCTCAATTCTGAGCAGGAGCCCTTCAAAGCTGAACAATTTAACAAATATGAATGGTTCATTGGTTCTGTTGGGAATCAAACCCAAACCTTTTGAGTAAGAATCTGCAACAATAACCACTGTGCCACAGTGGTTGGTTGTTGTCTGAGCTAACTGAAGAGCAGAAACATTCTGCCGTTTAGTTGATCCCTTTCTAATCTTTGCTGTTCCATACAGGGTGGTGGTGTTTTTTTCAAGATATAACATTTTAGCTTATCTCAATTCTAAAAAGTAAAACACTTACCTTCTTTGAGGTTTTCCAAATTTCTGCTTGGTCTTTTTCAAACACTGCCCAGTTTATTTTTCCTTGGCTGATTTTCACTGAACTGTGTGCTGACTCACTCCGCTGAAGTTGTAAAGTTTACATTCAACAGATATGTCCATCAGACTGGAAGACTAGAATAGTGCAGTCAATGTTCAATGCAAAAATGTGTGAAGATCTTTGGCTTCTAGTGACACTGAAATATGAAACATAATACTTTAACGTTAATCAAGTGTTCTTTTTTCAGACACTGAAGGCTATAACTATGTTGTTCAGGTACTGACGAAGAATATCGGACATACTCCACAGAAGATAGTATGTTTTATGCGAGTACTTCATTGTCACTCCAGCAGACGTGGAAACTTCAAGAGAAGCTAAGACAGCTGTGGATCTGAAACAGAAAAGAAAAAAAACATTCAGTACTAAGAAAAACAAACTATATAATCCCAAACAAGGATTCTTTTTTTTTTCTTTTTCACAAACCTTAACATCAAATAATAAAAGATGCTACAATTGGTTGCAACAGACCACCTTGCTTACACTATCCAGACACATTACTTTATCCCCACTTCATTCTGGAAGCTGTCAAGATTTGAAAAACTGTTCTTGGCTTCTTTGAACTTATGATCATGAATACTGTACATCTGCTCTTACCCCTGACCTTTAATGTTCTTCCAAATGTGCGCTTTTCAGTGTGTACATTATATTAAGTAATTCAGTACACTTCAGAATGCTTTCTCTTTCGTCATCCTGATCCTGTTCAGCCCCTTGCAGTAAACAGCATATCCTCTTAATGAACCATCTTCTCTGCTTCCCCACACCCCTCTGTTATTACTTATTAGTGACTATTTTTGTGTGCCAGTGCGTTTTTTGTGTGTGTGTGTGAGAGGGGGGTGGGGGTGAGGGGGTGTGTGTGTGTGTGTGTGTGTGTGTGTGTAATGCTTGTGAGAGATGGAGACAGAGCGAGAGGATGAATGTATGGGGTGTATTTTTTTAAGATACAGCACTGTTGAACCAGTTCAAATATTTACTGTTAAAAAACGCACAGTGCTCATACACTGGAAGAGAGTGAGATGCTTATCTCTCAAGCAAATCCAATCAAGTTAAGACAGACTATTCTCAGCATAAAGCATGATGATCAACAGGGAAACAAACACAGTGAAGACTAAAAATACCAGCTTTCCAATCACATGAAATGAAAGTGTTTTGAAACATCCAAGTAATATTTGGTGAGGAGGCGGCAGGAGGTCATACCCCTCACACCAAGTTACAGTTTTGAGGGGGGGGGGGGGGGGGGGGGGGGGGGGGAGTCATACATATACACACAGAAGAAAAGCACAAATTTGTCAACATTTTAAAATCAATATATTTATTTTGCTTCTGACAAATTTGATGCAGCAAAAAGGTATTCACTTAATTGTCTGAATCAGTGAATGAATGAATGAATTTTCAAGCGTTCTAAAAAGACAAAAAAAACATAGGGCAGTTCACTATCTCTACACTCTCTGTCTCTGATCTAAATCTAATCCAAAGTAAAATCCATCTGAGGCCTATTTGATACTAGCCAGTGGGAAATGCACTTTAAAGCAAAGAAAAGCCTCATCTATTCCCCCAAAACCCACCAACCTATTTCAGCAGCTTGGAACAATACCATTCAAAAGCAAGTGAGCCAGAATTCCTACCAAGGAGTCCATAATCTTCCAAGGTGGGCCACTCACATCACTGGATTTCTAAAAGGGCTGGATCCACCTTAGACTTCCTCCACTGAAATTCTCAGAACAGCAAAATACCGCCACAGCGCCTATGTTGCACTCAACAGATCTCTCCTCAGGTATGGTGCAGTGGTGGTGATTCCCTATGCCAAGCAGAACTTGAACCAACTGGAATACATCAAGGACAAGCAGCTTGCTTTATCACCAACACTACTCATTGTGACATCCAAGCTGTGGCCACTAGAAACACTTCAAAGACATCATACTGTACAAGACATCTGATGACCAAATTTCTGTCATTCCCCCCAGTACCTTCTTAACTCCAGTTCTCCAAGCCATGAGACAGTGATCAAACTAGTGATCTTTAAAACTAACACTGCAAGCTTGGCAAAGAAAATGAGTCAAACAAAATCAATAGGCTGGTCACAGCAGTCAGTAAATGTCACATGCTACGAACACAATAGTTCATTTTCCAACTTCCAACATCTGGTTAAACAAAAATTTCATCAATTCAAACTACCAGTAACCATATTGTTGGTATTTCATCATCTGAATCAGTAAAATAGCACTTACTACAGGTAAATGCGAAACCTGAGAGACCGGTCATGCTAACTTTCTCCCTAGGACATATGACCCAGAATCCTCATCACAGACATTTAACATCAGCTGAGGGTTCGCTGTTCCACCAGTAAGAATTGAACAGTGAAGTGTTCTGCATAAGAACACTCCTGAACACTATGACGTGAAATTGCAATATGAAATCAAACCACCTATCTGGCAACATCGTTCTACAGCAGAATGCCAGTGAATTCTTTTTCATGTAACCAGACTTGGGACAATCACCTCCAATAACTGACCTCTCCTATCCCATCTTGATCCTCCCCTCCCTATCCCCACCCCCTTACCCACTCCAATTTGTCTTTATCCAAACTATCAACCATCATTTCATTACATCACTCAGTCTCTTTGCCTTACATACTTAATAATCAAGTTGTGTCTATAGCTTTTTGGTACAACTGGCCACCAAAACACAAACCTTTTATCAGATTAAGAATTTGAAGTGGTCCTATCCAGTTTCATTTGTTATTGGATTTGCCGGTCTAGCTTAATCATGTGTCTGTTCTTAGTATCAGTAATACTTCTCATAGGTTCATAATGCTGAATCCATGGAACACTGGACCTGAGCTGGTTGTTAAAATGAAAGCACGAGCCAAATAGCTTTAAATCTATTCCTACAAAATATGTCGGGCATAAAACACAGGAAATAAAGAGCTGTATGCTACATCAGCATCTAAAATTCTTTTTTTTTTTTTTTTTTTTTTGCTTTTTTTTTGCTGTCCCAACTTCTGCACCACATCAGAGGCAGTGCACCCCACGCCGCTCATTCCGACACCCCCCGTCCACAGCCACAGCCCTGTCGGCCCCGCCACAGCCCCGGCACCGGCAATCCACAGGGAGCAGTCAATGTCAAGTCGTCAAGAGGCAACCCACCAGAGGAGACACTGCACTGCTGCCGAGTCACTTCAGTGGTGTTCAGTGGCGCCTGTTCTGATCTAACATATGCAGGGCACCACCTACTAAGTCCCCTACTGACGACAATAATTGCATAGTCGCAGAGCCGGTGTGAGTGAGCTCTCCCTCCGGAGGGCGCCACCACATCCGTCCAACGACAGCCCCCATGGACTCGCCGACGTTGACCCCGACGGAACCAAACCAAGGCCACAGACGTGCAGAGGACATCGAAATTGAGGTCACCATGAGAGCAGGGCATGAAGGGCCACAGAATTTGAGACTTTTTTTTTTTTTTTTGATGATGATCGATGAGAATGAGGATGATTAAGATGATGCTACGGATTTCCATTTTGGTCTGAGACTACATGACAGGGCTGTACTCTATGCTTCCTTTCATAATATATCCCGGCATCAACCAGGCCCGAGAGATACAGGCACCTGCAGTGTTGGTCAGGAAATTTGAGCAACACTCTCAGAAACGCATCCATTAAGTGGATGAAACTCAACTGTGTGGTCCCAGTCTTCCCAACTGAGCCCGCAGCAAACTCAACTCTGGGTAGGAGCCGGTCAGGGCAGAAAAACCCACATGACTTCTGATGGGATTCGAACCCACGATCTCCCAGCCAGGAGTCCGCAACGCTAACCACTTCGCCACGGCAGCTGTTTAAAAAAAAAAAAAAAAAAAGTTTTTACTTCTTCCGTGTGACATAATAATTCTGTCTTCCATTTGACCATCACATTGTCTACCTTTGAATGAAATTCAGTGATATATCTCTCACTACAAATTAAGTATGTTTTCTTTTTTGCTACACATGTTACAAATTTACATGCTTTTACCTGACTGTGATTTCCAGTTTATGTCTTTGGAAGGGGCAGGGCCAGTGGTCAAATGAGTTGAGTTTTTGCCTGTTGAGCTGAAGATAGTGAGTTTGAATCACTAGTGGGATGAGGAAGGGGTTGTTTGTTTTTGTTTTTGTTTTGTTTACTCAAAAATCATCTCTGTCCACCCAGCAGTATATGGGTACCTGAATCAGTTCAGGAAACGTTAACGTTAACGTTAAGAAGATGGATGGACCCTGTCTTCCATCATGCTGTGCACCAGACATGGTAAACCTCTGAAACCTCAATGACATTATGGCCATTGTGAGGGCAATCTTGCCTGTTTTCTTCCTTTAAAAAAAAAAATATATATATGTGAATTCACAGCACCTAATAAGTTCTGACAGGATTAATAGTATGGATACCCCCCCCCCCCACCCCACCCCCTGCCAACTTTTACAAATAAAGTTGTGTATAGAGCCAACATTTTAATAAAAGTGGTCCTCTTCACCATCCTACTTTCTTTTTATACTTAAAAAAAATAAATCCAACTGTAGTATCCAAATTCATCATCAATGCCTGTAACTTTTTTTGTGGTAGACATAAAATTATGTGTGTTTAATCAGCTTTTTTTTCTTTTTTTCCATATATGTACCTATTTTTTCATTTCTTCATTCCTTCATTTGGAAAAAATCAAGGAGAGGTGGCAGGAGAGGCATGTGTGAAGAACTGTAGTTTGCATCCAAGTAAATAAACATTCTCTTCATGGGTTGACTTTGATTGTATGATCCAAGATACAACAGACATGAACTTAACACTACAAATCGAGTCAACCACGTCAAACGGAAAATTTGTCAAGTCCTGTTCATATCAACTCATCAACCCAGTAAAATCAGATTTTTTTAAGTTCCAAATCTAATTCTTAAGGTAACAGATATTACTTTGAAAAGGTATTTTGACTTACTTCATTTTATAAAATTGCCACTGACACATTTTTTTAATTGAAATATCCAAGTTGTAAAAAGAATCTTAAGCATCTTGATTGATATTTGTCTTATGGATTTCTAAACTCTTAATTGATTTTACTTTGGTGTGATACGTAATTTTCACTTCTGATTTTTTTTTTTTTTTTTTTTTCCATGAAACATTAAATTTGTAATTGAAATACAATTGTTTTCAAAAAAATCATGTATTCAATAATTACATTCTTATCAACTGCTGCTCAATACAAATATTTATAAATAAATAATTTGTCTATAAACATTTTAATGCGTAAAAAAATCAAACTAAAGAAGAAGAAAAAAAAAACAAACATCAAGACCATGGTGTTGTCACATTCTCCACATCGCCTGACTTTGTCTCAGTCACTCTGTATCAATAACTAGGGCGTGTCACTGCGAAGACCTTCAGCGTTCTGCTCTGCGCATATGTTACATAAACACCGCACACACCTTAGCCGTATCAATTATGACTAATAATAATATTACATCATCATCATCATCCAAATCGTTACCTTTCAATGTAACACGATAGAATGGCTTTGCTTCGATTACACTCAGTCATAAACAAAAACCGATGGAGGGTCACTAGTTCTCACACGCAAAGCTAAACCTGTCTGAGACGGAATACTCTGTAGCTTCGCTCCTGTAGATTCCTGGCCAGAAATCTGCTGCTGCACCAATGCGCGGGTCAATCATTCGCTTGCTTCAGCTTCGCAGCACGTGCGAGCTTCAGACCACGCGCGCTACGCTGGTGTCTCGCCGGATTTCCGATCTCCAGCCGACATGTAGTCGACGTGTCTGACAGTATCAATTTTGGAAAAGAAGCTTCTGCCGCAACAAAACAACTGACGTACTACTATATTGATGTCAAATAACAGTCATCTACATCTACACTAAATAAAAGCATACTGGTCTTACTGAATTCCCATCTTGGCGACGGTAATGAACAGCTGCTTGTGCTTCGCTTTTTCCGCGCTTTGGCCGCAAATGTCGTCTTCACAGCAGGTCGAATTGATTATCAGAAGGCTTTCATCTGTGACCATCAAGGAGTAGTCGTGTACCACAGGATGTACTCTAAATCAAGATTTTCAGTAACTGCTTTCAGTTAATTCTTCACTTTGCTTCGACAACTTTCTTGGTCGTCTGCTAAGCATCGATGATGAAACCGGCAACTGAATGCAAAGTACGCATGCGTGCATTAATTTGACCAACCCACGGAAAGCCGTCATATTCCCCTGACCAATCAAATACGGCTGCGGGAAGGGAAGGGCCAAACGATTGCCTCAAGCATTTTTTGTTGTCAGCGTGATAGGATTGGTGCCCATCAACTTTTATCCATGTTTGAAAAGATACAAACAGCTCAGCTTTCAAAATGAGATAAGGGTTGTTGTCTTTTGATAAAGAAAAGCTGTCAAAACAATTGAACAGACGACTGAACAAATATACCACCTAATATCACTTCAGCGATTGCTATCTGACGAGAGCTCAAACTGGGATTTTCCTTCCCTTGTAAGTTGTATTTTCCTTCTTCCTGTCTTTTAGCTTTTTTTCGTGTCATGTTCGTGCGGGCGCGCACGTAATGCGTATTGTGTTTAAAATCAATCTTAGCCCATCTTCGGACTGGTCCTGCCGGCTGCCCCCCCCCCCCCCCCCCCCCCCCCCCCCCCCCCCTCTCTCTTGTTTTTTGTTGGTGTGTGTGTGTGTGTGTGTGTGTGTGTGTGTGTGTGTTTGCTTTTGTTCAGTTTGGCTAGTTTGTTTTCCATTGTCCCAGCCTGGATGGTCTCCTGCCTTTGTTGCGTCCCCTCCCCCCAACCCCTCCCCTGTATCCCTACCCTGAATTTCCCTCCCCTCCTCCGAACTCCTCCCCCTCTTCCCCTCTCCGGTTCCCCCTTCTCTCTCCTCCTCTTCTCCCGTCCTCGAACCACAGACACACGTGATCCTGCCCACACTCCCCCCCCCCCCCCCCCCCCCCCCCGTCATACCCTCTTTTGGTAAGGAAATTGTAAATAATACAGAGAACAAAACGCGTGCACAACGACGATGTCTGTGAAGTTAGATGGGCCCTAAGTCTATTCTGCTCGGGAAACAAGTGAATACGGCCAGTGAATCAATGTCCATCTTCCAAAGTCTACCTTCACCTATATGACTTCTTTCGTGTTTAAAGAAATGTATAGATAACGATGAGATCTTAACATGGTTTGATTACACGGTGAAACAATTACTGATAGCACTACTTCAACTACTGTTGACTACTAGTGCTAATTACTGTCGCGGCATTTTGACACACTCAAACACTACAAACATTTTACACACTTAAACTCGCGCGCACTCGCGCGCGCGCAGGAAGAGAGACACAGAGACAGACAGACAGACAGACAGAAAGACCAGACAGACAGAGAACAGTTTAACGATTAGGCCTTCTCTGGTTGTATCAAAATGTCCGGGTAGTGTGTGAGGATGAGGTAACGCGTGACAGTAACATTGTTCTCCAAAACACTTATAAACTACATAAGCAAAGACAAAGCGATGAAGGCTTCGTCGGCATAATGAAGAGGTAGCATTCTCACACACTCATGGACACATGAATATAAAGTAAGCTTACTCGCAACGCCTGAACAGATGCACCAGGGAGAGAGAAAAGAGAGTGCGTAATTCACGGACAGACTATAGGCCAATTACCTGTTGCGGAAGTTTTATCGGACAGAAAAACAAAAAGTGGTGTCCAAGGACACATCTGTGAACAGCGGCTAGTGACAAAGCCGTTTTTGTTTTTTCGGCACGCAGGGGAACAAAAAATTGAAAAAAAAAAAAATAGAGATACATAGATAGATAAGATATCTTTAATTAAAAGATGAAATATAATAACAATTTTTTTTCTTCAAAAACCGCCTTCTCAGTGGTTTTTCACTGTGCGTCCTTCTGGACAATACCGCAAGCGTGTTTCAGGGCTTGCAGTTCTCCCTCTATACCACTGTTTGTCGCCTGCAGGTCGGTTTCGATCTTCCTCTTGTTTGTTTTTCTTCCTATGTCCAGTGAAAGGCGGTTCGAGTGGTGCTATCTACTCCCTCTCCAACGCTTCCTCATAATGATGGTGCTCAGCCTCTCTTGCTCGCGTTATGCTAAGTGGTAGTTGCTGAGATGGTAGGCCTATAAGCGTTGAGCATGGAGCTTGCGTTAACTTTGTAGGATTCTTCAAAGGTTCTGCTTGTAAAAAGTTGACAGTTTGGCAAGGTCGCTGTGTGTCACTTGGCAGCATCTCTGGTCTTGCTGCTGTTCAGTTTTCTGAAAGTGTTCTTGACCTTGCTGGGTCGGTTCCTCATGTCACTGCGTTCGTGCACGCACGCAAAACATCCTCCACACACATATACGCCTGCGTGCGCGCACACATCACACAACAACCCACTTCCCATCCCCTATACACGTTTCATACAACACACACGCGTACAGCCGTCCTCTCCCCCCTCCTCCTCACACACACACACACACACACACACACACATCGCACACAGTTGAAAACTGAGTGAACGAGTAATCCTATTGCCTGTTCGTAACAGAAACCGGTTTGTCGTTGCAGTGGATATAATGCTGTACAGATATGTCGCAAAAGGAGTATGTCGCTGTAGTAGAACGTCGCTGAAGAGGGGATCGTTTAACTGGACTCGCCGCTGACTGCAAGTCTCTTCTTGATGGCGATGTTTTTGATGGCGCTTTAGTGAGCTCTTGGCGTTTCAGCACTAGTGAAGCTTTCCGAAGCACTCGTTTTGCTTGGTATTGTTCTATCAAGGAAACTTCTGAAGCCATTGCTCATTGTTTCGATCCACCTAGATGGAAATTATCAAGGTAGGATGAAGAGTGCGGGAGTGGGGGTGGGGGTGGGCATCTAGACATAGGAGGGGGCGGCTGTTAGGAACGAGGGGAGGTGGGGAGGAGGAAGGAGCATTCAAGCATGCCTCACAGTCCAAATGGTGTAATGAAACATAAGTAATTGTAAGACGGTGGTGGGGACGGGGGCTAGTCAACATGGGCTAAACTGTAAATTCCAAGGGAGACAGCTTTGGAAGGACGGATAGGTAGGTGTGGGGGGGAGGACTGCGGTGGGAGCGGAGGCAAGTTGTGCTGTGACACCGGTCCTCGCTCTCTTTAGTCTTCTCAGGTACAGTTACCCGACCACAGTTCCGTAGAAAACGACCAAACACACACACACACACACACGCACGCACGCACACACACACACGCGCGCGCCCGTATGCACACACACAGAAGAAGAAGTCTCTGTATCAGACGACATAGCCAGCTGAACCGAAGTCATGAACAGCGGAGCAAAGAGTATCGCCAAAACATCAGTCTTCACGCTATAGCGCATCAAATTTCAGAACCCCTACGGGCCAGGAAAGTTCTTCGTCCGAATCCGTGGCCAAATTCTGCCCGAAAAACAAACAAGCCCACCAAGCTGGTAGAGACGGAAATTGAACACCGGGTGCATCGGCAACTGATCGATAAATGCCGACGGCTCTCCCTGTCAATCGTAACGAAATATATCAGTGCAATTCGGCGAATCACTTAGCTCACATGTCTTTTAGTATATATGAACAAAAGACAAATGAAAAACAAAGCACCAACAAACAACAAAAAGACAGACGAAGAACAAACTTTCTAGTCTCTACTTCAATTTCCTTTCGTTTGAAATCCATATCATATGCAAACAATACAAATCTTTAACGACTAGAAATAATTAAAACAACAAACAGCAAACAAATACAGCTGTTCTGATTATGTTCAGCCATTTTCAAGATACACGCGCCAGTAGGCCTCTGACTGGTCGGAGGAGCCGTCGGAATGTGTGCTCTTTGATGTTGTAAGTGCACGCCGGAGTTTAGTCCAAACTGGCCAAATATCTGTCACGTGGATAATTCGGGTAACAGCCGAAGCGTGCATGGCAGGAAGCATGGTAAAAACGCGCGGTTAATTCTGTGCCGCCGGTTCACGCAAAGCACTTGTACCACTTCGAGGGAAGCATTCTGGTGGGGAGAAAAAGAGGGAGAAGAAAAAAGAAAGAAAGGAAACGAAAAAAAAAAAAAAAATCTTAGCAACACTTGACGGGTCTCTTTCAAATGCAAAACAAGAGTTTTCTTGCGCTCGCTTTTTTTTTTCGCCTCGCCGCTTTTGTGGTCAAACCATGCAGTTAGCAAGAAGCATGACGCAGACCGACTGGTCAAGCGAGTCGTCACATTTTAGTGCGAATCCGGCTCAGTTCTTCGCATCGGCGGTGCACTTCTGTTACAAGCTGGGATGTTCTGACCTGGTTATTTCAACTTAGAGTGCTAAACTACAAATAGAATCAGTCTGCCGCAGAATCAGCCTGAAAGCGAGGACGAATTAATGTACCTTTGCTTTTGTGTTTTTGAGGATACCCAACTCAGCCATCTGCCTCCTGCCTTCATACCCCCCCCCCCCCTCCGCCCCCCCCCCCCCCCCCACGCATACACACAATTGTGCTTTTGGGCTGCCAACAGCTTTTGCCTTTGCATTGATTTGTTGAGCATATCAAAACTCCCCTAAACTGGTCTGACGTTTGTGTACTCACTTTCCTGGCTTTCAATTCAGTCCTTGTTGCTTATAGCCTAGCTGACCGCAAAAGACCACATCACCTCGTCAAAGTAAATCTCTGTACATATTTTTCCTTAAAAAAAAAAATATGTGCAGAGATTTACTTTGACGAGGTCATAATGGTTTTCCTAAAAACCTACGTGATAAAAATTAGCACAAGAGCAATCACCTGAGCATGAGACTGGCCTAGTGTGACACAGGCTTAAAGTGAGCGATGACAGACCTACCTACCTAGTGTAACGCAGGCTTAAAGAAAGCGGTGACAGACTCGCCTAATATGATGCAGGCTTAAAGTGAGTGACGGCAGACTCGCCCAGTGTGACACAGGCTTTTAAAACGAATGCGGGGGACAGAATTGCCCAGAGTGATACAGGCTTAAAGTGTGCGGTGATACATCGCCCAGTGTGAAACAGGCTTAAAGTGAGCGGTCACAGGTACCCCCGTCCTTACTGCTTATACAGGATGGTTGTAAATCAACATCACTCGCTCGCTGTCATACTGTGGATCGTGTTTGACAGGTCATGATTGTCAGTATGATAGATCAGTTGAATTCTCTACATTCTATGGTTCTCTGGGGTCACGTTATCTGTTAACACCACAAACGCGCGCGCGCGCGCGCGCGCGTGTGTGTGTGTGTGTGTGTGTGTGTGTGTGCGTGCGTGCGTGCGTGCGTGCGTGCGTGCGTGCGTGCGTGTGTGTGTGTGTGTGATCATAACTTTTCTGACGCCAGTTTGTGTTGTGCGATGCAATGCTTAGCCTTTAGAAACATTTCAGTCCATCGTGACGTTTGTCCTGCCGCACAGTAACCTCATTTACTGTTCGCGGACAATAACATCCCACGCCTCTCACCTTGGTCATCCTATACGTCCGCAAACGTTCCTTGGATCAGCTTGTTCCAGCATCGACAGTCCTCCATTACAGAAAAAAAAAAAAAAATCTATGTCAGTCGTCAGGAGGCAACCCACAAGAGGAGAAACTGCACTACTGCCACGTTACTTTGATGGTGTTCTGAGTGAGGTACCTGTTCTGATCCGACAAACATACATAGGACACCACTTGCCCAAACTCTTCACCCCACCCCCTTCCCCACTGACGACCGTAACTGCTTTATAGTCGAAGAGCCTCCTCGCTCTTTTAGACCCCCTCCCACCCTATCAAATGTGTTAAACAGAGGGAATTTCCTCGATCTGACGACAGATGGTAGGAATTCCCTTTGGCGACCTGTAGCCTACTTCATCCGCCTGTACCTTGCCGCTCGTGCTGTCGCCGCCGTTTTCTGTACTCATTCGCAGCAGCCTGTCTTCGTTTGCCGCTCCGGGTACGTGTCTTTAATGGTAATTTTCATTTTGCACCCGTATATCTTTAATGGGTTTGGACGAGGAATTTGAAAAAAAAAACGGGTGAATCATTCTCTGTATCAGACCACACATACAGCCACATGAACGCTGAGATTTATTTTCTGTCTTGTTCAGTTCCAGTGTATGGAGTGACGTTCATATCTACGATCAGAAGGACAAAGCCCGATTTTTGAGTGAGCACGATTTATATATTGATAAAACAAAACAAAATGTATCCTGCTTGAAGTGTAAATTCGAGGGCTGCGAGTCTAAGAATCTGAGAGAGTACTGAAGGCAAGATTTTGAGAAAGACGTTGTAAACTGGACACTGGACTATGACATGACACTAACCATCTGTCAATCAGTGTAATAGCCAGTCTTTAGTCTTGAAGGCCGGTCGACTGACGAATTAAACACGGCCACAGAGAGAGAGAGAGCCAGTGAGCGAGCGAGCGAGAGGGTAAATTGACGAATTTAACACGGCCAGAGAGAGAGGGGGGGGGGGGGGGGGGGGGGGGGAGGGGGGGGGGGGGGGGGGGGGGGGAGGGGGGGAGGGAATACCAACAGTGGTGAAAAGCTTGTTTTTCTATCCTGTGGAAGATGCTCCAGTTAGCAGCGAAAGTACAGGCACAGAATGTAGAGGTCACTTTCGAGCGAAAGTGCAGGCAGAGATTGCGGAGGTCACTTCACTTTCCTGGTTTTAGACCCGAGATGGGATGGATCTGATAAACAGTGAAATCCTGAAGCGGTGGCGAAAAATCTCGGCTAATCGTCTGAACATGATGCCAACATGCATGCATGCATGTATGTATGTATGTATGTATGTATGTACGTATGTATGTGTGCATGTATGTGTGCATGTATGTATGTATGTATGTATGTATGTATGTATGTATGTGTAGGCCCATGTATGTGTGTAGATATATGTGTATGTATGTGTGTGTATGTCTGTGTGTATGTGTGCGTGCATGTGTGTGTGTGTGTGTGTGTGTGTGTGTGTGTGTGTGTGTGTGTGTGTGTGTGTGTGTGTGATAATATTTGTACGCATATATGAACATACGCTGCGTGCATGTTTGTGTCATTACACACACGCAGAGATGAACAGACGCTGCGTGAGAGAGAGAGAGAGAGAGAGAGAGAGAGAGCGAGAGAGAAGAGAGGAGAGAGAGAGAGAGAGAGAGAGAGAGAGAGAGAGAGAGAGAGAGAGCATATGAGCGTATACATGCGTGTGCGCGCATACATGTACAATCACACGTATGGCATATGGGCGTCGGCACGCAGTTGTAGCACGTGTGCTCGCTACTGTGAGTGCTCCATAGTTTTAATTTCCGCGCGGAATAGTCCTGGGGACCTGGGCGACGTCAAAGACTGAACAGATCCCTAAGATCGACATTATAGATCCCTCTGATCAACATGACAGATCCCTAAGATCGACAGTGAAACGAAAGTTGCAGAGGCTGCACACACACAAATTGCTGCGTCAGGGCCTGGCTTAAGGAGTCAAGTATTTATAGACAGGTACAGTTAGATTGTTGTGAGAATGGTTATGTGTCTAAAAGTTGATTTACCTTCTTTTCTTTCATATGCCCATCAAGGTACACGCCTGATGGTTCCAAGCAGACAGATTAAAATGAAAGGAATGGGGCTATTTGGGGAGAACCACCTGGCGCAAAGATGGGGTCACTGGTGAAATGTGACGTCAGCTAAGAGGAGGGTCTTGTAATTGAAGATTGTGAAAGATGCCATCGGATTAATTTTTTTTATTTAAGTGGAATGATTATTGGGGGGGTCGTTCTTTTGATCAATTATCAGTTTAATATTAAATGCTGGCTCAAACTTATGCTAGGCCTCAAAACGCCTACAGGGATCAGAATTATAGTGCTTTAGAGCAAAATCCTAACTGTGGCGTGTAGCCACACTGAGCCGGAAACTGAAAAGGAAACGAAACGAACGAACAAACCACCACAGGTTAGCTACACACGGCAAACACGTCATTACCGGCCTAGCGTGAAACGCCTTTCTTGCTTTGCTCACCAAACTGACCTAATCGTAAGATAGATGCCAAGATATGAGAACCAGCTGAGGAACAAGCGCGCGCATACAGCACATGCACCACGACAGCGACCGAGTCCAAACACCCTCTGTTACCTGCAGGAGAATCCAAGGTACAAAGAGTCTGCTCGTGGATTCAACTTGTCATCGCTCGTGTACGAAGGAGGGAGAAGGATGGAAGCTGTGTGTATATATGAATGTGTTTGGGGGGGGGAAAGAGGGGAGGGGGGAGACGGGTTTAGTGGATGGGTGGATTACTATATCACCATGATCTAAAACAGACGTGACCGAGGAGGGTGACCGAGGGAACAGTCGAACATGTACCCAATGAAATGGATGGATGGGTAAAGGAATTGGGGTAGGGTGGGTAGTGTTGGTGAGGGCGTGGGTTGAGGAAGGGGGGGGAAGGAGTGGAAGGGCACAGAACCGTGGAGAATAGATGGCGGATAGAGGATAATGAGGAGTCGACAAACATCTATGCAAACACACACATACACACTCACCTGCAGATAGATCCTTTCTTTCTCGACAGTTGATCCGATGCACGGACCTCACAGTTTCGGGTCCTGCCATTTTCGCTTCCCCTCCCCTCTTTTCCTAAGTTCTCCTCTCTCTCTCTCTCTCTCTCTCTCTCTCTCTCTCTCTCTCTCTCTCTCTGTCCTCTCTATGTCTCTGTCTCTCTCTCTCTCTCTCTCTCTCTCTCTCTCTCTCTCCACTGGCAATGGTCCCTGCCTACTTCCCATAACTTAAACCCCCCAAAAAAAAACAAACAAACAAACAAAAACACCACCCCCTATCATATGAAACGGCACGAACCTGTTGAGGAGAGGGAAGGGGAGGCTGGGACTAGAATAACAGATCGATATTTACCGACTGGTTGGGTGTAACGATGTCGTGGTGCCAGCACCCAACATATCCATGGATAGATGATACCTACGATCTACGATTCTCTCTTCCGGAAATCACTCTTATTTGCCATTCCTCTTTCCCTCCCTTCTTTACGAAAAGTCTCTCTCTCTCTCTCTCTCTCTCTCTCTCTCTCACACACACACACACACACACACACACACACACACACACCAAAGCCAGTTTCTGTCCCCATCCCAGTCTTCACTCTGTCCATCTTCCCCCATGCCTCTCGGTCCTTTCCTACCTGTCAGTGTCTTAGGCGATACAGCTCAATACACTTCATCACCCCTCTCTCTCTCTCTCTCTCTCTCACTCTCTCTCTCACTCTCTCTCTCTCCCATTTCCCACCGCATGTAAAGAATCACTCCGTACCGTGTGCATGGCGGCCCTTGTCCGTTTGCCAGCCAGTGTAGCTATGCATTGCCAATGGCGGACGTGCCGCGAAGCATGACAAGCTAAGCAGTAGGCCGAGGCGACCCCTCGGTCACATTCATTTTGCGGGGAAAACCCTGTCAGAATTGTGTCCCTGTCCTCAGAGTTGAAGGTAAGGTTGCTGAAAACTCCTCTCAAATCCTGCGCAGGGCCTCGATGAATTTCTCTCTTCAACACCCCCTCACAGGGCCTCAGCAAGTTTCCTTCAGCGCGTGCCTGAAGGTTTTATTTGTTTTTCCTCCTCCTCCCCCTTCCCAGTTTCTGGACAGGACTCTAATTTTTTCTTCTTTCTCTTTTCACCATCTGTACAGTGAGACTTCTTCAACGCCTACCTGTTCATGGCCCCAGAGAGAAGGGTGGCGTGCGCGCGCGCGCGCATGTGCGTGTGTTCAATATCTGTACAGGACCTTCATGAGTTTTTCTCTTCAACATCAGTGCAGATCTTGAGGAAGTTTCCACTTATCCACTGTAAAGGACTTTAGTGGGTCCTCTGTTCAGCGCCTGTACAGGATCTCAGTGAGTGTTCAACTCTGTCATAATACTATGATGCACAATGCTGACTTCTAAAATTCTCCAACACATGTACAGAACTAAACAGAAAGCTTTTTAAACTCTTCAACATTTTTCGATACAGAGCCTAAGTGAATTTTTAATATTAATAAAAACCGACTCAGATCAAAAGTGAATTTTAAGACGCTTGACTAAGACAGGACCTCAGTGATCATAGAACCCTGAGACTACCTGAAGAGTGCCTCGGCGAGTTTCAAAACGGCGTTAACGCCTGCATGAAAACTGCAGAGAGTTTTAAAACTCCTCAACACTTCGCACAGAATCTGAGATTCAAAACTCCCCCACAGCTCCAGTGTTGATGTAAATATAGCTGTGACTATGCTGTACGCAGTTCTGAAGTCTCCTCACGGCATTGCAGGCCTTGCGAGATCCGCCAGCCAGGGAGCTTTTAGGTCACCCCTGCCCGGAGCTGAGATACTGCTGCAAGAGAAACGTTTCTGGTGGAAAGACGTAAGCAAGAAGCTGATCTTGAAATGTTTCGAAACAGCGTTTGATTACACGTGGTTAGATGGCAGAAAAGGTTATGTGGCTTTTAACATCACAGAAGACGTCCACCAGAGAGAGAAGAATCAAATTCAGTGACCCTGCAGTACGCCTAGCTGTCACTATGTCATCGGCTTCGGTTTACATCGCCAACTATGTATCTGTGGCGAGCCAAACATCATCTATGCGTGTTGTCCGATTCCCTGGCGGAATTTATATTAGTGCTGACCAAGAACTGTGACTATTAGCTGATCAGTCATATGCAAGTACAGACAGACATCGGTTGTTGAGCTTAGTGACAGGTGTGCGTTCCTCAAACCCGGCAATTCCGACAGGGTTTAACCATTCTAGGGTGATTACAAGTGTCAGTGCAGTGTCTCCACTGGTGGGCAGCCTGATGGCTGCCGGTCACTGACTACATCACTCCTTGCGAATCGCTTCACTGAGCTTGGATCGTGACAGGAGTTTGGGGGTCGGGCTATTGATGGATGAACAGTGTGAAGA
>JADBJO010000313.1:562500-570000 GCA_016801955.1 Conus betulinus | reverse complement strand
CTATTATCACCTGTTTGTGTTTTTTTTCTCTTAAGGATACTTACTAATTTTCTCAGGAAAACAGGAAATATCGAGGTTTTCCTACTACGATTACTTTCTCGAAGGTTGGTAACTGTTGTCCTCGGGAAGACAGAAATGATACTGAGTTCACTGTTGTTACTGTTTTCCATTGTTTTTGCAGATGAAAACACTCCTCAAGAAAAAGATAACTGACAGTAAGCCGTTTTCAAGGGAAAAAATAATACGCAGTTTTTCAGACTTTTTTAAAAGGATAATTGTCTTCCTCAGGAAAACAAGGCAAATCGTTGTTATTGACTTATGAGTCCTCATATATATATATATATATATATATAGAGAGAGAGAGAGAGAGAGAGAGAGAGAGAGAGAGAGATGTTATAAATTATAAATCATATTCCTACTCCTGACCATGACCAACTTCTCATCTATCCCCCCACCTGGCGGATCTCGCAAGGCCTGCAATGCCGTGAGGAGACTTTCAGTTACTCCCTCCTAGCGTGTGCCAAGGTTTGCCAAGAAGGAAGGCGAACGGCCAAATCCCAGTGAGGGCACAACGCTAGGAAAAGCCGGTGGCATACAACGCAAGACAGGATCACCTCACTTGCAGGCTGGCGATCAGCGGCACGGCGCAGTCACACAATCAGTGAATGAACATTCCGATAGGAGAGCTGTCCCAGTCAATCAGCGGCAGTTACCATTTTTGGCACGATGGCGTGGGGCTGGGGGGGGCGAGGCGGACTAAACAGTCAGGTGAGAGAGCCAGGCAGGTGAGAGAGCCAGGCATTCCTGACGGGTCCGTTCTTGGGCCATGTGTCCTATTTCCACCGTGTTTCGTTCGAATCGGTTCCGTAGTTTTTGTGCAATCTTGCAGACGGATAGAGACAAACAACCAGACCAACCAACAGATGCGTGTATACGTGAAATATCTACAACGTAGTTTTTTTTTTTTTTTAAAGTGGAAAATAATAAGGACAGATATGCTTGTTGATCTGTAACCCTCAACAACTGCGTTGGCTCTCTTTGATCCAATACCAGCCTTTTGCTTTGTACTGAAAAACGGTTCATTTCTTTCCGAATGTATTATGTCGGGTGTCAGGCAGAGACGTGAAGAGCAAACCAAGGGAAGGTGAACCTCGGGAATTGTAAGTAAGGAACTAAGCAGACATAAAGGAGGTCAGGGTGTGCGTGCGTGTGTGTGTGTGTGTGTGTGTGTGTGTGTGTGTGTGTGTGTTTCCTCCCTCTTGAAGATAAAGACTGAGGCTTTAGAGGTAAAAAATGGCACGCTTTTCATAGCATGCATCTCCGTTATGTTCCTCACCTCAACCTAAGCACCATACATAGTGACATCCTCTCGCTGGTGGGCATTTTTATCTGTTCTAAACATAGTGTATTCTTCCCTCGCCAGTATTCGCTCTGTCCAGATTTACTCTGGGTGACAGCTCCAACCCAAAGCACACACACACACACACACACACACACACACACACACACCTTTTTTCGTTTATTTGCACAGCCCGTGTTTTGCCCTCCGACGTTCCAACGGTCTTTTGATTCTTCACACTGATGCTGCTGACAGCGGCCCGGCGGATGATTCGCGCTATGATCCGAGTAGAGTTGAGAGAGAGAGAGAGAGAGAGAGAGAGAGAGAGAGGCGGAAGAGGGGGGTGTTTGGAAACGGGAGAAAGGGGGGGGGGGGGGGGTAGTCGGTAGGAGAAAAGCAAAATCGCGCAAAGTCAACGACACTCAGAAGAAAAGGGAAGGAGATCTGAACACGTCTGTGGGAGAGGAAAATAACCGGGTCGTGAAAATTCAAAGACTGTTCATGACAGATGAACCCGCACCTCGATTGCAATTCACGGCAGTAGGCCCACAGACAATGACGCGAGCCGGCTCATGACGCACGCACGATCATCATACTATGCTGTTGGTCTCGTATACATGCGACTTCTTGGAGTGGCACAGGATGCATAAACATTCCGAACACCATTCTACACATGAATGCATAGGGGGAGGGGGGGGGGGGAGGAGGATGGATGAGCAACGTGTGTGTGTGTGTGTGTGTGTGGGGGGGGGGGGGGGGGGGGGGGGGGGATTTTGTGAAGGGAAGGACATGTTAACGAGCACGCGCGAGCCTATAAATAAACGCTTGATTTGACGTCTGGGAACCCAAGCGTTGTGACCCAAGCATCTGCACGTTTTTCTCCCTGTCCCACTCTCCTTCCCCTCCCTCCCAATTGCCTCCCACCCCCACCCTTCCCTCCCATCCTACCTCTTCTATTCCCCGTTATCAGACAGTTAACAGCTCTGATCACCTTTACAGTAAGCAAGAGCGTTGGCTCGGATCAGATCAGCTTTCTGCCCACTAGACGTCGGTATGCCTGCCAATAGTAAAAACGGCAGATCGGCTTGCTTCGCTGGTTTGTTAGCTGATCGATTGAGCTGATGATTATTAATTTTGCTTCTCATGCATACCTAAAACAAAGACTGTTCATTCACTTCAATCATCCAGTCTTTTAGGGCTATACATATATGTTTGCAGCAGCGTGCAAATACACCTAAATGTATGCACATACCATGTCTGTGTGTACACCGTGTGTATGTCTTACATACAAATCACTCAGACACGGTGAAATAGGCTATAGACAAATAAAGTGTCGGGGTAGAGGAGGGGATGGGGGGGGGGAAGGGGGCAAGTCCGAGTCGGAGGATGTTTATCAACAAAGGAAGCTTACTGTGTATAACTCAATCGATTTCGACGTAAACAAGGACACAAAGAACAAGACGCGTTATTAGCGTGTGTGTGTGTGCGTGCGTGCGTGCGTGCGTGCGTGTGTGTGTGTGTGTGAATTAATGTACACGTCAAAGATCTGTCATGTTTCTTGTGTGTTTCAGTAACAAGCGCTGGAAATGTCCTCTGATAACAAAACTTTTGCGTCGCTACTGCAGAGTGAGGAGAGCGATGGCTATATTCCACGCTGTTGGCCATGCATGATACAGTAGGTGCTGTGATGTACGCTGTTGGCCATGCATGATACAGTAGGTGCTGTGATGTACGCTGCTGGCCATGCATGATACAGTAGGTGCTGTGATGTACGCTGCTGGCCATGCATAATACAGTAGCTGCTGTGATGTACGCTGTTGGCCATGCATAATACAGTAGCTGCTGTGATGTACGCTGTTGGCCATGCATAATACAGTAGCTGCTGTGATGTACGCTGCTGGCCATGCATGATACAGTAGCTGCTGTGATGTACGCTGCTGGCCATGCATAATACAGTAGCTGCTGTGATGTACGCTGCTGGCCATGCATGATACAGTAGGTGCTGTGATGTACGCTGCTGGCCATGCATAATACAGTAGGTGCTGTGATGTACGCTGCTGGCCATGCATAATACAGTAGGTGCTGTGATGTACGCTGCTGGCCATGCATGATACAGTAGGTGCTATAATCCACGCTGCTGGCCATGCATAATACAGTAGGTGCTGTGATGTACGCTGCTGGCCATGCATGATACAGTAGGTGCTATAATCCACGCTGCTGGCCATGCATAATACTGTGGCTGCTATAATCTACGCTGTTGGCCATGCATAATACAGTAGGTGCTACAATCCAGGCTGTTGGCCATGCATGATACAGTAGGTGCTATAATCTACGCTGCTGACCATGCATAATACTGTGGCTGCTATAATGTACGCTGTTGGCCATGCACAATACACTAACTGCTATAATCCAGGCCGTTGGCCATGCATGACACAGTAGCTGCTATAATCCAGGCCGTTGGCCATGCATGACACAGTAGCTGCTATAATCCAGGCCGTTGGCCATGCATGACAGTAACTGCTATAATCCAGGCTGTTGGCCATGCATGACACAGTAACTGCTATAATCCAGGCTGATGGCCATGCATGACACAGTAACTGCTATAATCCAGGCTGACGGCCATGCATGACACAGTAGCTGCTATAATCCAGGCTGACGGCCATGGACGTTGTCCCCAGTACGACGCGAAATATTTTGGGAGTAAACGGGGCCTGTCGTCTCAGGTGACATGGGGAGTGATGGACACATTACTTTCCTCCTTTCAGCATTTGCCGTCTTAGCGTTCGCCGTACAACATCTGTGCAGCAATTTTTTTTCTTTCCTTGTCCACAGTGCAAAAACACACTCAATTTGACCTTAACCTGGTCAACTACAAATGAATGAATGAATGAATGAATAAAAAAAAAGCTCGAAACAATGTTACTTAAAACACACACACACACACACACACACGCGCGCGCGCGCGCGCGCGCGCGCGCGCAGCGCACGCATGCACACACGCGCGTGCGCGCACACACACACACACACACAAGAGAAGTGCAGATTGTTGTTAAGCCATTCTAGAGAACAACTGAGAGTGAATGCCCAATCTCATGCTGGTCGGATACAAACAGGTCAAGGTTTTCAGAGGTCAATATGAACATCTCGTATCCTGTACCGCCAGTTGTCTTTTCTTTCCCCATCGTCTAATGCACTATATCTGGTCATGCCATCTGAGTGGAAGACGTTACAACCTCTGTTCTCTGTGTGTGGACTTTTCCCTCTCCCGACTATTGGCCTGCCTGCATTTCAAGGACGGGAAGGGAGGTGGGGTGGGGGGTGGGGGGAGGATGCTGACGATTTTCCCTATCGATCATGTGACGTTATCTTTTTTATGCTCGAGGGCAGACTGAGAAGAATTCCCTCCCCCCCCCCCCCCCCCCCCCCCCCCCCTCCCTCCTTTTTTTTTTTATATTTTTTTTCAAAGCCTCTGGCGCTTGCAGCATTGATCTTGTTCATGTTTACGACGAAGTAGATTTTAAACTCTAGATTGTTCAAACAGTCTTTGTTTTTTCGTCCTGGTTTAGTTTATTCGTAATATCTGCGTACACATGTGATGCATCCGGTTCTGTTCCTTGCGAGTAGGAGAAAGAAGCGTGAATGTTCACCTGTTGATTTGCACCCGCTGACTGATCAAACATCAAAACACACGAAGAAGAAGAAGAAGAAGAAGAAAGAAGTAGGAGAAGAAGTAAAAGAAAAAACAAAGAAGATGAAAACATCCCTATTCGTTTGCTTGCTCAGGAGCGCGATCGGGCAGAGGTCCAAGTTAACATATACAGTGTTTTCCTCCCCCCGACGTTCCACAGGTATTTTGATTCTCCCCATCTCTCTCGCACTTTCTTCACACAGATGCAGTCAATGTTGCTGTAACAGCCGCCGGATGGGAAAGACACTCACGCACCGGTCCTTGAGCGATTGGAGAGGGGCAGGGGTTCTACTGGTTCCCCCAACGAAACTATTGCCCCCGTCTCACCCCTTTTGTAGGAATTTGGAAGATGACAGAACCCCACCCCCCTCCTCCCTAAACATTTGGAAAACGAGACACCACCACCACCACCACCACCCCCTCCACCGCTATTACAATAATTTTGGAAATACCTCCTTCAATCCATTTTTAACGCCCCCTCTCCTCCCCCACCCCTTTCACACACACACAAACTCATTTTTATGAAAATTTGGACAAGTCCTTCCCCCCACCCCCAAGTGTGTGTTCGGGGGAGGGAGAAGAGGGGGAAGAGGGTGGTGATGGGGTGAAAGGGAGGGAAGGAAGACGCGAAGGGGGAAGAAGTGGGAAGGAGAGAAGGACATGTTCATGCGCGTGCACGAGCCGATAACCAGTTCTGAGTGCTGAGAAATCAAATCTCTGTGTGTGTCTGCATGCTTTGCAACAAGCGAGGGAAGGGGTTCCACGACCGTTCTGTGCCGTCTGTGTGTCTGTAAGCCTGTCAGTGGTCTGATTAACTGACCTGTCCTCTCAGTGGTCAGATTAACTGACCTGTCCTCTCAGTGGTCAGATTAACTGATCTGTCCTCTCAGTGGTCTGTTTAACTGACCTGTCCTCTCAGTGGTCAGATTAACTGACATGTCTCTCTCAGTGGTCACATTAACTGACCTGTCCTCTCAGTGGTCACATTAACTGACCTGTCCTCTCAGTGGTCTGATTAACTGACTGACTGGTCAAGTTGCCTGTTTGGCGGGCTGACTGACCGACGGATGGTTTGGTCGGCTGATATTGCTCATTTGACGAATCCATTGAAGAAATTCCGCCCTTTCACTCGAAACCAGGCAGTCGTTTGTCCCACTTAATTCGTCCTTGCGTGGAGGAGCGTACACGCATATCGTGTGAATGTTCCAGCGTGTCACGTTTTAACAACACTGTCACGTATGACCAGAGCAGAGAGACTGCAAGATCGGGACCAGACGGGTTTAGCATGGGAGTGGAGGTTATCAGCAAAATGTTACTTGGACTCGCCCAACGAATTTGATCCATACACACACATGTGCGCGCGCGCGCACACACACACACACACGCGCGCGCGCGCGCACACACACGCGCGCGCGCGCACACACACGCGCACGCACGCACGCACGCACACACACACACACACACACACACACACACACACACACCAAGGGGCGTGATCTTCTCTGGAATATGCACGTAAAAAAAATCTGTCATCCTTCGCTGCCTGTTGTCCAGCGACACACGGTGGAAATGCTCACTGACGACCAAACTATTGCTTCTTTACTGCAGACCGAGATCGAATGAATGCCCCATCCTCCGCCCTAACCCCCCCCCCCCCCTTCCCTCACCCCATACCTCTTCTTCCTAGACTGGAGATCGCCACAATGTCCGTCAACTGATCTCCCTCACCAGCCGGTCAACCAGGAAGAGAATACAGTGACAGCTCTTCGTACCAATCGAAAAGAAGTTTATAGAATGTTACCCGACATGTATATAAAGGTTTATTAACAACAGAGACAGATTTGAAAACAACAACAACAACATCAACAACAACAACAACAACATCAACAACAACAACAAAACAACAAAAAACGTTAAAAAAAGACGAATATTAAAGCATTTTGTTTCTACTTCAGCCTTTTTTTTTTTCTTTTTGGTCTAAAATTCACATCATCTTCAATAGAATCTGAATTTTTGTTGCCTTAGAGGGCTGGAGTCAAAGAGAAATCTGTTTGGAAATATGCCAGTTTATCCGTCCCCCCCCCCCCCCCCCCCCCCCCCCCCCCCCCTCCACCTGCGCTCCCTTCCTTCTTCGCAGCACCAACAAAAACAGTAACATTCCCCGACTGGAGCCGTCTATGTCCTTCTTCTCTATCACCTCCATCAGACCGTTCAGGCCGAGCCGTTGACCACAGTGTATGGCAAAAAGACATCACAGGGCGGAGTGAGATCAGCACAGGGCACAGCGAGTCTCAAACCAGGGCAGAGAGCTGGTATGATGTTCCTCACATGTTTTCACACACACACACACACACACACACACACACACACACACGTACGCACGCATGCACGCACACGCGCGAGCTCGCAAACACACACACACACACACACACACACACACACACACACACACACACACACACACACACAGAGA
>JADBJO010000313.1:552500-555000 GCA_016801955.1 Conus betulinus | reverse complement strand
ATTAAATTACCAGGAACCCCAAACCATTAGAATTTCACGACCGTTGGGTCACAAAAAGAACAGAACTTAACCATCACGACGCAAAAGTCAACGGAATTTCCCACCAGGACACAGGGTGTCACAAAATTTCTCCGCAAGGATACAGAAGCTAACATGAGAACTTCATCATCGGGACATTGAAACTAACAACGTCATCACAAAGACACACACAGTAACAACAGAAGTTTTACAACTGGAAGACAGACAGTAACAAATTTCACCACCACGACACACACACTAACAGAATTTCACAACAGAAAACAGAAACGAACTGTACAATTTCACCTCCACAGCACAGAAACTAACAGAATTTGATTTCCACCACACAGGAACTGACAGAAATTTACCACAAGGACACAGAAACTAACAGAATTTCCCCGCCGCGGCACAGAAACTAACAGAATTTTTACCACCACTGCATAGCAACTAACAAAATTCTATCAACACATCACAGAAACTAACAGAATTTCATCGCAAAGTCGTAGAAACTAACAAATTTCACCACCAAGACATTCAAATAAAGAGATTTTCACTACTATGTTAAAGACAAACATTCAAATAAAGAGATTTTCACTACTATGTTAAAGAAACTAACACAATGCCAACACTCTTATCATAGAAACTAAAAGAAATTCACCATCCTGGAAAGAACACAGAACACCACCGCTGTGGCACAGACACCAACAGATCTTTGCCACTACAATACAGAAACTAACAGAAATTCACCATAAAATTATAGAAAGTAACAATTTCACCACAGGCACAGGAACTAACAAACACGGTAGCTAACCGAATTTTACCGCTATGACATAAAATCTAACAGAATTTTACAACAAAAAAAAAATAACTAACATAAATTCACCATCATTAGAAACGAACAGAATGTAAACTCGTTTTAATCAACTGATCACAGACGGTAATCACAGAATTTTATCACCTACCAAACACGGAAATTAACGATTGAGTTTTGCCACCAGAAACTAACAGAAATTACCTCTAGGACACAGAAGGTAACAGAATTTCATCACCACAACACAGCAGCCAACAGAGTTTAACCACCAGATCAAATAAACAGAAATAGCATTTCACCATTAGTCATAGCAACTCATGTAATTTCACTGCCAGATCAAAGAAACTATGAAAAGACTTTCACCACCGGCCACAATATTGTGACCGTAACAACACACAAATTGACAGTTTGAGCTCTGAGGCACGCTTTCACCAACAGCACGCAGTATCTAACCACAGAATTTCCCCACCAGGACACAGAAATTAACAGAATTTTCACCACCAGAACTGACACCGAATTTTACGACCAGGACGCAGAAACTGACGGGATGACACAACTAGCAGAATTTCACCCCCGGGACCGACATAGAAACTAACAATTTTAACACCAGGGTAGATAAACTATCAGAAATCCACCAACACTTAATAGCAGTAACTGTGACCGGCAAAGACGTCGAAGGAAATATTGACCAGAGCTAAAACAGCTTCGCGTGATACAGGTAAACTATCTGCACTGTAACAGAAGAATTCCCACTCGGTGTAGAGCACAAAAATCACACGGCAGATCGAGGTGTGACTGTCATAATGAGACTGTCTACATTGTCACATGTATCTTCCACAGAACGGGCAAAACGGTTTCGCCAAGTGGTACAAAGAAAGAAGGAACCGTCCACCTCAGACAGGCGACCACCGGTGAGGGTGGGGGTGGAGCCGCCGTGGACGGGGAAGGGGGAGAGCTGTTGACCGACGAATGAAAACAATGCGGCGTCAAGGTGACTGCTGTCCTGACGAAACACCAGCAGGGCTCGGCACATGAGCATTGCGGCACGTCTCGTCTGCATCCGGGCAGGCTCAATGCTAACAACGTGGCGCAATGCTAACAACACGGGGCGCATTCCCACTGTGCGATTTTTCTTCTTTTTATCAGCGCCCCCCCCCCCCCCCCATGCCGCTTCACCCACTCCCCCACCCCCCTCTCTCTCTTCGGGGTCCCCCCCCCCCCCAACCTCTTCCCCTTTAGAAGAAGACCCCCCCTCCCCCCCCAGGAATAACTTCAAAACTTGAGGCATATGATCTTCAAACAGTAGTCGTTTTGTAATGATACGCCAGTGGTTAATACTTTTCTCGACATTCGCTTTTTTCTTTCCTTCTTTCTTTCTTATCATTAAACCTCGTCTTCTGGCCCCTCAGTCACACAGCTGATATGGCCCCGGGAAATGGGAGTGTGGTTGGCCCAGGTGGCAAAGCCCCGAGTCAAAAGTTGCGAGTCTGAATGGCGCGTTTGCGCACGAGACAGAAATGACCGTTTTCGCTGCTCAGCTTATTGTGTGGTTATTCTGGTGAATGTAGTGTATGACAGGTCCCCTCCACCCCAATCCCCCCACCCGTCTCTCCAGGAATTATTATCCCTGTCTGCCGTAACCCCTACGGTGGCTTGGTCGTTCAACCTTAA
>JADBJO010000313.1:540000-547500 GCA_016801955.1 Conus betulinus | reverse complement strand
AGAGAGAGAGAGAGAGAGAGACAGAGACAGACAGACAGACAGACAGACAGACAGACAGACAGACAGACAGAGACAGAGACAGAAAGAGAGAGGGAAACGGCGCACGCGCGAATGCCGCGTTTAAAGACTCTCACACACCTAGGCTACATCCAAATACGTGCATGCATATAAGCCTAGATCACTTCCGTGACACCTAATACAAGGGCAATTTTCTTTACGCCACATGCTGTGTAAGCAACGCATTATTGTGGGCAATAAAGAGAATATATGCAGCTATACTGATTCAGTCAAGTAGATCAAGGCTTGAACGACAGATCATAAGTGGGGTGGGAGAGGGGGGGGGGGGGGGGGGGGGGGGCGTATTGCTTTCAGATGCGTTCATCGTCGTCAATGTTCGGTGCAACTGTGGATCTTATATAATCAGGGTAATGGTACTCTCTCTCTCTCTCTCTAACACACACACACACACACACACACACACACACACACACACATACGCGCGAGCGCACGCACACACACACACACACACACACACACACACACACACACACACACACACACATATCAAATCCATATGTGTGTCTGTTTAAACGTTTACTACCCCCCCCCCCCCCCCCCCCCACACACACACGCACGCACGCACGCACGCACACACACACACACACACACACACACACACACACACACACACACACACACACACACACACACACACACACACACACACACACACACACGAGTTCGCGCTGGATCGAAAAGATTTTTCGCCATCGCCATTTCAATATGGAGATTGAACCAGATCCAAGGGCAACAGTGTTATCGTCAAAGAAATTTTCCTGGATGACAGAGGGAAGCCTTCTGATGATCTGATCTACACTAAATATAATCATCAATAATCCCTATGCATAAAAAGTGAACCCCCTGAACTCTCACAAACAGTGTGTGTGTATGTGTGTGTGTGTGTGTGTGTGTGTGTGTGTGAACAGGTGGGCACGTTTCAGAAAACATGCTGTACCACTTTGACAGAAATATACCAAACGACTTTGCTCTGTGTTTCTTACAGATCTATATCATAATCTAAAAGGACTCATTTAATTTTTTGAAGCTGAAAAAAAATGTATGTACGTATGTATTTGTGTATCTATGTTAGTATCCTTACCAATTTTTGAGAGGTATATATGAGCATGAAAATGTTGGAAACAAATCATTTCAAGCTCAGAGTAACTCGTTATCAATCAATGGACCATTCGAGATGGGAAAACGAGGAATTCTTTAATTAATCAGCTGAAATTACTGTGAACCAGGGCCCTCAGGGTATTTCGTATTCGGGGTTAATGACTCGCACAGAGAGAGAGAGAGAGAGAGAGAGAGAGAGAAACCGAGAAAGGCAGATGGGGTGGGGTTGGGGGCAGGCAGTGCGGGGGGTGGATGGACTGAAATACCGTGCCTTTCATTTCACTGCGCGGAGGGATAGTGACAGAACACGACACGGCCTCGAATGAGGTCAATACCCTCTCGTCAGTTCTCACCTCTCAACTGCTCCAGTTTTCGCTTTCTCGTCACCGCTCCTCCCTCGGCTGCCTCGGTTAATATGAACATACTCCTGAGTAGTTTTACCGAGAGCGAAAAGTAACAGCAGAAACTGTAGATCACTAATGTCATCGCCAGTACCTCCATCATTGATTACAATAAAAGAATGGCGAGTACAACAATGATGAGAGTAGGAATGACATGATGATGATGATGATGATGATGATGATGATGATGATGATGACGACGATGAAGATGACGGTATCAATGACGATGATTAAGATTACTTTCAAACTGGAAAGTCTGCTTCGAGTCGTTATCACACTCTCTTCTTGCACTGTTCTCTTTTTTTTTTTTTTTTATTCACTTCATTTACGTTTTACATACGCAGGTGCGCGCGCAAATACGCGCTCAAGCACATGTGCACACACACACGCACACTCATACACATTGACTGTTATTAGAATACTCTCTCTCTCTCTCTCTCTCTCTCTCTCTCTCTCTCTCTCTCTCTCTCTCTCTCTCTCTCTCTCTCTCTCTCTCTCTCTCTCTCTCTCTCTCTCTCTCTCTCTCTCTCTCTCTCTCTCTCTCTCTCTCTCTCTCTCTCTCTCTCTCTCTCTGTCCCCTTTTGCTCATTAATCCTACACAAGCACAAACTCCAGCCGATAAGCGCCTCCGTACATAGTGCAACCACCGATTTGATGAAAGCATCAGAAGAAAGCCATCGCCATTACACGTAAGCTGGCGTTACTTGCTGCTCTATATGTCACGCTAAAAGCTTTGAAGCTTGCTATAGCTCTGGTTGTATGTAATTCTGATTGCAGATCTGTTTCACTCAGACGATCAGGATTAAGGTCTTACCTGTTATGTAGTCCGCGACAGCCCTCGGTCGGTCTGTGTACATACGCGCAGGATAGGAGAACGGCTGGTACTCACGCGCTGTCCTGACTCCTTTCTTTCTTCTTCTCTTCTTCTTTTTCTGTGTGTGTTTGTTTGTTGTTCTGTGCTGTTTTGATTTTGTTGTTGTTGTGTACTGCGTTGTCTTTATTCATGGTCTGGCCGATTTCGTGGGTCACTTCATAGTTTTTCTGCAGTTCCCAAGCGAACAGAACCAAAACCACACATGAAAATTCTTCGCCGACTTATCCGACCACAAAAAAAAAAAAAAAAAAAAAAAAAAAACTGATGCGACTTATCCGACCACCAAAACAAAACAAAACAAAACAAAACTGATGCGACTTATCCGACCACAAAAAAAAAAAAAAAAAAAAAAAAAAAAACAATTGATGAACAGAGAGACGCATTTATTTTCACTGGCTATAAACATGTTTCTTTTGAAACATCTATACTGAGATTGTTCAAATTCGTTCGTTGCACGTATTTTTTTTTTTTTTGCATGCTGTTTGATCATATTTGTTTACAACATATGGGAGTGCAATGTCACTGAAAGCATTGTTATTTTGTTTAGAGTATCTCGGTATTAATGCTAGGAATCATGTCTTCAGAATAGGTCATTATTGCCTCCTGAAACACACGCTCTTGGTGCTTGTGGGGTGATAAAAACTGGGGTTTAGAAGAAAAAAAAAAAAAGAAGTGCATAGAATGTTTAGATAGAAAAAAAAAACATGAAGTTAGTGCATAGAATGCTGGTATAGACGTACATGTAATGTTGGTGTAGAAGTGTAAGTAATGTAATGTTAGAAGCAGAATAATGCAATGAAAGTGCTAATAGCGCTGGTGTAGAAATGCATGTAATTGTGGGGCAGAGGTGCATGTAATGTTGGTGTAGAAGTTCATGTAATACTAATGTAAATGTGCATGTAAAATAATAATAAAAAAAAAGGAGTAGCACAATGTTGAACATGAAAGCACTGGTTGATGGTAGTGGGGGAAAATCTATTTAGATATGACCATCCTATAGGAGTCATGAACTTTAATCCATGGAAAAGATACTACTATCCAAGTCAGTGGACAGCACAATGTAAAAGAGAATTCTGACAATATTACTCATGATTTCAGAAGGATGAAATTCATATCACTTCCATTATCCATCAATACCAGTAGATATAAAGCCTCGGTATTTCGTCGGGTTCACTAGTTATCAATCCATAAGACACGAAGAATGCAACTGATTCGACGAAAATTGTACTAATTCAGTGTTACATTTTTCGTACATCCTGGATGGGAATGAAACAATTGCTACATTTTCAGGCATCAAAGGAGTTGTTACATTTTCGGGCATCAAAGGAGAATAATGTAGCATTTGTTACGTTTGTGGCCCAAACATCAGTTATTGTTTTTTCTTCGTACAGATTGCAGCATCGTTTCTTTTTACGTTTGCATCACACGACTTCGCTTCAACACTGCTATGGCTGCTGGGCTTTTTTTATCTGCAGAACTCATCTTTACAATCAGTATGGACCTCGGGAAAAAAAACACACACACACACACACACACACACACACACACACACACACACACACAACACAACACAACACAACACACACACGCACGCACGCACGCACGCACGCACGCACACACACACACACACACACACACACGCACGCACGCACGCACGCACGCACGCACACACACACACACACACACACACACACACACACACACACACACACACGCACGTGCGCACACACACAAGAAGACATCTTGTTTCAAGTATGCCACCAGCATAGACTTGGATCTTTATCACAGTATCACTATCCTCCATATTTTTCAATCCTCAATTTGAAAGTCTGCTTACAAAAATTCCTTTTTCTTCACAGTTGTTAAGTTTTCAAGGCCAAAAATAGAAAATGAATTCCGCTGTAAGCCGCCTGGTTGATATACAGTGTAAGTTAGGGCAATTATCTGAATGAAACGGACAAAATTGTGAAACGGCGTCTAAACTGCAGGAATTATATAAGGCAGACGTAGTGGACCACAGGCTGTATCGCAAGTTCGTGAACTGAAGTGTGCGCAACTGCTGTGAGAACAGACCTGAAAACAAACCAAACCAAACCAAACCAAACCAAACCAAACAAACAAAGAAAACTGATGAACAGAATACAAGAAATCGGAAAAGAAAACTGGACACGGATTCTTGTAATACCTTATAAGCGCAAGACGGTCGTTAGGGAACGAATAAATCTGAAGGCACACACACACACACACACACACACACACACACACACACACACACACACACAGATTCATGCATGCACGCACTCAAGCACACACGCTCGCACACACATCGGCACACACATCGGCTGCCTTCATACACTATGTGAAAAAAACCGTTCACCCAATGAATACAAACTTTCTTTGGTCAATTTTGTTAATTGTAGGGGCCTGCAGGTGAACTGGTATGCTATATGCATGTATAATTGGTAAAAACTGAGATTCGACGTGAAGCGAAACTAACAAAATTACAGAAATGGTCACAGAGAAGAGACACCTGCAGCCCTATTTCTTTTTTCTTTTTTTTTTTTTTTTTTTTTCCTTTTTTTTTTTTTTTTTGTTGTTGTTGTTGTTGTTGTTGTTGTTTATTAGCTATTGTTTGGGGAAGTAGTTTTTTTTTTTTTTTCAAATAAACTGTTACAGTCATTTTTTTTTTTTTACAGTATGTTTGTGACCATTATGCCACCAGGTTCTTTACTATGAATGGATCTATGCAGTTCCCACTACCTATACCTATGCCTGGTATATACCACAGACTTTTATCCGTCTCAGTGGGCTTGTGGTGTCCCCAATACCGTACCTCCTGTTGCCTGGGACTTCTATAGTCTTCACAAGGCCCATGCAGTCCTCAGTATTCTATTCGTGTCTACAGTGCCCCAAAGTTGCGTTTTAGCCAGTTGGGGCTACATCATCCCCCCACATCATAGCGTATCAATTACGTCACCATATTCCCAGGCCTCTATTAAGTACTCAGTACTTAAACCTGCACCTAATATTGTGCAAGCCACTTCTGTCATAATCAGCTAATGTGATCTACATTACTATTTCTATCATACATTCAAACGTGAAGGACCATGTGGCTTCAATTTTCAACGATTCCAAACAAACATCTGCAAAAGGACAAAACACTTTAGCAGGGAGAAAAACTCACTACAATGACACTTCGGACCTTACGTTGTGCACGTGAATCATCCTTCTCCTGTCCGCTTTTCAGACAGCTGTTCAGACCAGAGGACTACATTCATAGAAATCATAACATTCTTACCAAACCTAAACAAGTTTAGCTTATAAGACGTAAGGGCGACAGTGACAAGACATGACGTACGTGCAAGGGGTGCCCGTCATCAACACTTCTCACTATCTGTCCCAGCGATAAGACTGCACAAAACAACCGGAGAAAAATGACCTGGCTGAAACAGACTTATTTTCAAGGGGACAATTAAAAAGTCTGTGTTCATGGTCCTTGAGTTTTTGTTAACCAGGTCTATGGTAAACAACCCTTGCAGTCTCCAATGCTGTACCTACTATGTTAGTAAAGTTGGAACGAATCAGTCCGTGTAGTCCCGAACATAGTACCCGATAAACTGGCAAAATCTGTTCCAATCAGCCCGCGCAGTCCCCCAGTACCAGACTTATAAAGCTGGCGAGGTCTGTAGCCTACTTATCAGCCCACGCAGTCCCAAATACTATACCTACTAAACTGGCAAGATCTGTAACAATCAGCCTGTGCAGTCCCTAATACTATACCAAGCAGGCAAGAGCTATACTATTAGCTCACGCAGTCCCAAAACACTACTCCTACTAAACCGGCAAGATGTAACAATTAGCCTCTGCACTCCCCGATACTCTACCTAGTGAGCCATCGAGGTCCCCAGTGCTATACGTGCTAAGCTGACGAGGTCTGTAGGCCTCAGCCTGTGCCAGTCCCCCGATACTACAACTACTAACCCAGCGAGGCTCGCAGTAATCAGACCATGCATCACCCATTTCTTCATACCTGGAGGCGCCAAAGGAAACACAGACGGCATTTCGCCAGTCAGCACAAAAACCCCCTCCAGTGGGACGCCTATCGTGCCACTGGTACAGATCGGTGGACCTTCGCACACCTCCCTGATACCTACGCCTCTACTGTTCCCCCATAATCATCCACTGGTGAGGAACACGCGATGCCACACGTAACAAGACTCTGTCCTGCCAAGGATGGTACCTTTGGTGCTGTGATCCCGAGGGAAAAGAACGGGGCTAATAAGACAGCAAATGAAGAAGATAATCAACCAGATTGAGGTGTCATTTACGCTGGACCTGAGGCACTGCTAACGGTACGTCGTCCGGCACTACGTGTTTGCTTTGGCCTCTGCACCGACCAGGACCTCTTTGATCACAACTGGGCCACCGTTTAGGTGGGCAGTACTATGGGAACGTCTTTGCCTCAAAACATCATAGTGAAGTGTTATTGCTTTTTTCCCCCCCCCCCCCCATTGTGAAAACAGCAATTATCAATCGAAAATATTTAAAGTTACTGTTTCCGAGCCAAATAATGATAATAACTTCAAAATGATACAAGAATGTGACGTAAAGAGGAGTATCTTCATTAGTTTTGGAGCTGCTAGTAAAACATAAGACATCCAATCAAAATACAGAAAACAGCCGGATGACTCTGGAGCAGTCGTGTGAACTGTGAAAACGTCTGATTACGACACTTCATTCTGGTTTCCAGCATTGCGCGTTGCCTTTTTCCAGCATGGCGCGTTGCCTTTTTCCAGCATTGCGCGTTGCCTTTCCAAAGCAATGCTTTATTAAAAGCCTCCAAACCACGCCATGACACCCATCATACCAATACGCATGCTGGTGAATCAGCTACTTCATCACTCATCATTATTCCTAGTCGTGAGCCAGAACGCCCGTTTTCATGGTGATCACGTCTGACAGCCATATCAGGCCAGAAAGTAAGACCAGTAATTGTGTAGTATCAGCATCCGCCACAGCGTCCGTTTCGAAAAGAAAACGGGTTTTATG
>JADBJO010000313.1:532500-535000 GCA_016801955.1 Conus betulinus | reverse complement strand
AGTGCAACGCTTGTCTTTGCTCGAGATTCGTAGAACCTGTCCGAAAATCCGACACCGCACAGTTAGTTGTTACGGATGACAGAGTAACGTCGAGGAATTGCTGTTTTTTGTTCAGCTCTTACAACTTATTTCCTGAACAAAGGTTTGTGTGAGCACAGTCAGTTAACCGCCCCCCCCCCCCCCCCCCCCCCCCCCCACACACACACACACACATTAACCTCCTGACATGATAATTCGGAGGCCATAGATTTAAGGGGGAAGGCAAGCGCTTTTAGCATGACCAAATTTTTATCTGCGGGATGCACAGCTATCATGCTGTGAACAGGCGTGGATTATACTAGTATTCTAACCCGCCTTCAACCGGTCCACAGCCAATTTCCCCCCCCCCCCCCCCCCCCCCCATTCCCGTCATCACATCCCCCCCCCCCCCCCCCCCCCCCCCCCCCCCATCCCTCCTTACTAGCCTTCCCTGTACCTCAGTTTCGGAGAATTGTAATCATATCAAAAAGCTTCGGGACGTCTGGATAAAAAACAAACAAAATCAACCAAACAAAAAGGGATAACAGTAAATTGACTGACAGGAAAACACGTTCACAGTGAATAGTACTTGTAGAGTGCGCAACCACTCACGATTTGCAATGTAAAAGTTCCTTTTTTAGGTGAAAGATCTATAAAATGTTAACTTTTGCATTTTGACATAACATAGAAGCAAGCGCGCCACTTTAACGAGTTCCAAATGCAGCATTAGTTTTGAATCATGGGCATGGCACTAATTCACTAAGGAAGCGAAAGTTACTTCCATGTCTTTTTTGTTTGTTTGTTTGCTTGTTTTTTTTTTTTCGTCTGCCACATCTAGCTTCAGATTTCTTTTCTTAGACACTTATGTAGACCTGCAGCATCAAAAGTTGATAGTTGTACGTTACAGCTGTGAAAAGCATGACGTGGGAATTCTGATGCTTCTTCCTACCGCAGAAGTTAAGAGACTTCAGCGAATCACATATCTGGACATTTGTATCTCGATATTTGTGAATATAGAAACCAGAGACGAAAACCAAATCGAAGATTAAACAATATATAAGTTTTGATTCAGTTTCTTTTCGTTAAAGGCCCACTTTATCTTTTATACGAAACAGGATTTTTTTTAAAAATGTTGTCTTTATAGAGGTCAAGAAGGGCATCTTTCGTGTTTTTTCATGATCAGACATTTTATTCTCTCCATACAAAAATAGTACTGTTTCTTATATGGTAGGATGAGCCATCAATATTTTCACTCTGACGGGTGGTTTTCGTGCTCCACAACCCACACACACCACAATTATGATTTGGCACTAAAACACATATATTGTAATCCATGTAGGCGTTTTGAGGCCTGCCATAAATTTGACCTAGCGTTTAATGTTAAACTGACAACTGATCAAAGAACAACGCCCCACTAATTATGTCCCTTGTTTTGGGGATATTCATCGATGAAATCACAATCTTTATGTACATGACCTTCCCCTTAGTTGACGTCACATTTCAGGCCTTTGCACCCACCTGTGACCCTATCTTTGCGCCAGCTGGAAGCGCCCAAATAGCCCCATTCCTTGGAATTCAATATGTCTGCATGGAACTACCGGGTCTATAGCTTGGGTGGCCATGTGAAACAAAATGAGAAAAATTAACTTTCAGACACAATAAAAATTCTCAAAGCAATCTAATTGCGCCAGTCTATAAATACTCGACTCCTTAAGCAAGGCTTTGTCGCATTAATTTTTGGTGTGCAGCCAAATATATCTCGTGATGAATGACCATGACGATTCTGGATTCTGGTCGGTAAGGAGAGTGAGAATTTCCGACGACTCCATCTACCAGTGACAGGATGTGTACTTTTCCAGGTGTAAGGAGAAGAAAAAAAAAAAATGAGTATGAGTAGACAGGATGTCCTTTCGGCTGCTGGCCTTTTAAGACAAGGGTATATCTTGTTCGTATCGAACGTTAGGTAGATTTTCAAAAGGCTGCTTAAACTCCCGGTTTTTTCCCCCATCTTCATCTCTTTCACCATTTTATGCGGGCTACCTGATTCGAGAATTCTGTATAGTTTCTTGCTATTGGTACGTGACACACGACCGTTATTGTTGGAAGAGTGTGGTCTAATAACAGGCAACGACAGCGTCAATGCACCGAATCACTAAACTATCAGTTCCGTTCCCTCGGACTCAGCTACACTTACAGGGGACTGGTAATGCCATCCATGATGCTTACTTTACTAAGGGAGTGAGAAAAGCGAATCTCTCTCCTCAGTATTTTGATGTGGAGTGCTGTGTGTGTGATTAGAATATTTCCAGCTCTTAAACACAATGTAGAGTGGAGAAGCTGATGTTCGTAGGCTTGATCATCTTACAAAAACAGTGGAAAAGCTCACACCCTCTTCATATCTTATTACACAGTTGGGAAAGGGGCGGGGGGGGGGGGGGGGGGGGGGGGATACTTTATTTTCATAACAAAACATAAAAGAAGG
>JADBJO010000313.1:520000-527500 GCA_016801955.1 Conus betulinus | reverse complement strand
ACACACACACACACACACACACACACACACGTTTACCAGCTTACCACAATACAGTTTTCAAACACACACACCCCCCTCCCCCCGAAGAACTCCCTCCCTTCTCCTCTGTACACCTCTCTCCCCCTCCCGCCCACTCTCTATTTGCCCAATATTTCTCCTTTAGTCTTGTTACATACCCTTCTTCCTCAAATGTTACATCGTCAAATTGCTTCGGAGGAAAAGAATATAACAAAGGAAATTAAACAACAACAACAACAACAAAGACAAACAAAACAACAACAACAACAACAACAAAACGAAACAGACTTTAAATGGGAAAAGATAAACAGAACAACTCAGTTTTACGTCAGTCTGGTGTGATTTGGAGAAGGTTAAGATGTGTATCCTTCCTGTCTCCCCTAGCAGTTCTTTAACTGTCGTGCGGAACCTTACAGAATTTGGGGTCTTGCAAAAACCCTTCCACATTTGTCACCATAGATATAAAAGAAGCCGAGGGGGGGAAAAAAGCCAACAGAAAGTTTATAGCACCTATTTCCTGAGACTGACTTTTCTCGAGCAAAATCAACTGCTATACAAGAAGCCAGAAACAATACGTTTTCTTATTATGTATCCGCCATTGCCGTTGGTTTTGTAGTTTAAAATTTCTTGTTTTGTTCTTTGTTTCCCCTTGCTTGTTCGTTTGTCTCACACTGCACTACGAACAATAACGCACTGGTCCGATGTTTAGATATGCGGTTCGCCTTTCCTGCCCTCCACCCCAGCCCACACAACACGTACAAAGGAGGGATCCTATTTCATGTGGAAGGATTTGGGGGTTATTCCGGAACCACCTGCTCAGTCCTCCCGAACGACACGTCGATGCAGATGAAATCCATCTGCACCGTCACACCCCCTACCATCCACTTCCTCGCTGTCCGGTCCAAAGTCTCTCTCTCTCTCTCTCTCTCTCTCTCTCTCTCTCTCTCTCTCTCTCTCAGCAAGCATAACAAAGTGAGGTCAACATAGGCCCGTAGCGAAGTGGAAGGTCGTGGTCTCGATTCCCACCAGGGCCATTTGTTTGTGAGATTTTTTTCGGTCTGCCCCGACCGGCTCCTGTCCAGAGCTGATTTTGCTATGGGCTACACTGGGAAGACTGGGACCACACAGTCGAGTGTCATCCACTTAATGGAGTGTTCCTCAAATTTCCTGACCAGCACTGACTGCGGGTGTCTGTGTCTCTCGGGCCTGCTTTACGCCAGGATATATTATGGAAGTAAGCGCAGATGATAGCCTGTCATGTAGTCTCAGACCTGCATCATCCTCATCGTTCTCATCCTCATTGACCAGCATTACTAAAAAAAAAAAAAAAAAAAAAAAGTCTTCATTACTTTGGCCCTTCTTGCCCCTGCTCTCTCGCGACCTCGGTTTTGACGAATCTCTCCATGTCTATGCCCTTGGTTTGGTTCGTTGGGGTCACCGGCATTAGCAAATGCATGGGGACTGTGGTTGGACGGACGTGTCGATGCCTTTCGGAGGGACAATTCACTCACGCTGGATCCGCGACTAAGCAAATATTGTCGTCAGTAGGGTGCTTAGTGGGCGAATATGCTGGATCAGAACAGGCATCGCTGAACACCACTGAAGTGATTCGACGGCAGCGCAGTGTCTTCTCTTGTGGGTTGCCTAATACCCTTCTCTTGTGGGTTGCTCCCTGTGGATTGCCGGTGCCGGGGCTGTGGCGGGACGGACCGGACTGTGGCTAGGAACGGGCTGCCGCAATGAGCGGCATGGATGCAACGCCACTGAGATGGCACAGTAGATGAGACCTGAAAAAAATTGTGAGGTCATCGTCAAAAAAAAAAGATGATGTTGATAGTTTGTTTTGTGATAGGAGAAACTGAAAATATCGTCGTGTACATGGAAGCACCCCTGCTTTCCTTCGCCCCACAAGTACATACTATGATGATGATTGGGTGACGAGTCTGAAATTGAAATGGAAATGTTATTGCAAGAGGGAGGTGGAGGGCTAGGGTGGAGGTGGGGGTGCGGGAAGAGGTCAGAGAGCCACTAAAGAGAGAAACCTCCAGCTCAAAGTGCATCTTGTAAGCCAACCTTGCTGCAGTCAGAGTAGTTCCGACAGTTAAAAAATTCTGGTCGATTAGTCTGCCATATTTCTGCATTTCATAGTAAACACTTGCGCTGAGTTTTTAAAATAATACACCCTTTGCTCTATTGATATGCACAAAATTAAACATTTAGTGTAAATGTATGTCACATATAATACACCCTTTGCGCTATTGATATGCACAAAATTAAGTAATTAGTGTAAATGTATGTCACTGAAAATGCGATGTAACTAACTCTGCGTCCGAAAAATGAATCTTAATGTAGAGCAGATCAGTACCTATGTCTCCGCGCGGATAAACTTCGGAAATGGCTCGATCAACATCCATTTCTATTTGACAGCTGTGTACGGAAACAGGTGTTTGACATATTGGGACAGTTTGACGTTGGCTTGATGGTTTCAGACGGGGATATGCCGACTCGAAAAACACAGACCAATGTGGACATCCACGTGAGACCAGGAATGAGCAAACTGTCAGCTTGTCAAGAGTGGGATTGCTGATGATCCGCATCAGTCGTAAAATGAGTGGTGGCAACTATGGTATTTCCTATGGCACAGTTGGACGGATGCTGCCGTGTGGTATTCAGGTGAGGCCAGATGGATATGTCATCTGACGTAGATGCAGAAAAACAGAGGGCCCAGAATTGCAAGCGACTGCTTGAAATGTTTGAATCAGATGCACACACCCCCAGCCCCCACCCCCCAAAAAAGAAAAACAACAAACAAACAAACAGTCTCATCCATTGTGGGTAGGCCCTATTGACGAAAGGCCGGTGGTGTTAAAGCTGGAAGGGGCTTTTCTCCGTTTTTGTTCAGCTCACAACGCTCTGCAAGGGTCCACATTTTGCCTGCCGGCCTACTGTTTGTGCTAGATATCACGGAGAAAGTGTTCTGCAAACAGTTGTGCAGTCCATCCGAGACTGCTGCCTAGACGTGGGTACTAACAGATGTTCCTTCAACAGGACAGCACAAGTGGCTGTACAGCCAAGGTTACTGTGACCTATCCCCCAAAGCAACCCATCCGTGTTCTCCCTCGTTCACCCTGCAGTCCGATATAGCCCTCTGCAACGTCTGATTGTTTCCGTCTCTGAAGCAGGAACACCTGGCTGGCAAGAAGTTCCCAACCATTCAAGACTTGCGAAAAGCTGTCAAATCGCATCTTGCTACCATTTATCTCAATCACACTATTTAAATGCATTCCAGCTTTTAGCTGAGGAGGTTGAAAGTCTAAGTGCGGTGAGGAAGTGTACACTTTGAAGGCCCATGAAGATTGAACGAACACGACTTTTCATTTTTGTTTCGCGAAGAAAGTGACAAAGGACTTTTGGATCAGCCCTCGTATCAGCTGGTCTGTTAAAGGAGAACTGACGTGAACACGTGCGATGCGTTGTTTCTCTAACTTTATTTCACAGAGCCCATCAAGTAAAGGAATATACAGGAACAAGGTGAACATGGATGAATGTTTTGTGTGGTACAAGCCCACAGTTGTGTCTATGCGGTCAGCTGGGCTATAAGCAACATTACTTTACCTTACCTCCCCATCCATGTCCTGAGGCTCTAAACATGGCTCAGTCTGATGGAGCTCTCCTGACAATGCACATACATACTGGGCAGGGTCACTGTACAAGCTTCAGCCGACTATTGATCAAGTGAGAAGAAGGTGATTGTCTCGCCTCCCTTTGCCACCATTCGCCCTGAGCGTCTCATTTGCACGAGCAGGTCACGAACAGCTTCCGCGCACCACAGTCCCCGTACACTGCCCTGTTAGGTAGACATCAATACCAGCTTGCTGTTGATCGCTGTTCTGGGCGGTCAGCCCAGGCCCACGTCCTGCATGCAGCTTTTGCCCGCATGCGAACCACCAGGTGTTTCAAACTTGACAGTGTGACACTATCAACGGCGAGACGTGACGAACAGCCAGCCTGTGAACAGGAGGCATGCAGAAGGCCAATCAGATCAGCAGGAAGTGGTGGATGCCTTCAATGTGTACAAGGGAACTACGTAGAGAAAGCCGAAGACACGTATCCTCTTCCCACCTGATCCATGGACTTGTGAGCAATAATTGCGCGGCATCTTCTGACGAAACGCTATAGGGAAAAAAAAAAAAAAAAAAACTGTTCCACAATAAATCGCAACGTAGCGTGGATCGTGCAGGGAAAGCATTAGAGCGCGTGAAGTTTTCCTCCTACTTAAAAATGGTGATTCAATGAATGCTCGGGAGTAAATGACGCCAAGCTTACCTTGGGCAGGACGTCAAGACTCTCCTCTTGTTCTTCACCAAGTTGTCGTCAGTCTTCCAGCGATCACCCACTCTTCCTCCTGATGTCCTGATAATACGTTCGACCCTTTGATGGGCTGCCTGACAAGCCAGCGTCTAGGTCAGTCTCGTTCTGGCTATTCGCATTAGCATCTTGACTGCGGTGATTAGTTGTTTTTTCTTTTTTCCCGTCACGGAAATAAACTATGAATCGATCATTTCTTGTCTCACTTTCTCACACACACTTATACCCACAGGAGCGCAAACACACACGCACACAGACACACACACATACACAGAAACACCCGCACGTGCGCGCGAGGTCGCGCGCGCGCGCGCGAGCACGCACACACACACACACACACACACACACACACACACACACACACGTACGTTTTTACAGGCGCACACAAACACACACGTAATTAGCTTCAGTCAACACACACACACACACACACACACACACACACACACACACACACACACACACACACACACACACACACACACACACACACACACACACACACACACACAACACAACAACAACACAACACAACACACACAACACAACACACACACACACACGCACAAACACACACACACATACAGAGAGAGAGAGAGAGAGAGAGAGAGAGAGAGAGAGAGAGAGAGAGAGAGAGAGAGAGAGAGAGAGAGAGAGAGAGCAAATCCGTCAGCAAACGGACGGACAAGCAGACTTAACGTACCATCATTGTACCATTGTTGAGCAAGTTTCCAATGCCTTTTTTTGTAAGGGGAGGGTGCGTGCGTGCGTGCGTGTGCGTGTGTGCTCGCTTAGAGTCTCATTTCAACACGTCTGACTGACACGGCCTCCGCGACTGGCCTGGCCATGTAAGAAAGAAAAAAATGAAAAGAAAAAGAAAAGAAAACAAAAACAAAAAAAAAAAAGGGGAGGGGGGGGGGGGGGAGGGACTGAAAGAACACCAGTAAGCGCCAGACATCGATCCAATCAACAGCCCCGGTGGTGACGTGACCCTGACTTAACAGCACTCCCACAGAGTTCACAGTCATCGGACCCGGACCTTTTGTGCCTAGTCCACATACCTATCAACAACGCTCTATTGTGTCGGGGCGATCGAGGGTCCTCGCTGGCCCATAAGAACTAAGCATGGCTGACGTTACAATCAGCTTTGACGTCCGCCCCCACCAAACAAGGTATGGCAGACGGGGATCGCTATCCTTAAACAGGGAGGATAGGAGACCTCTTTTTTGACACATAATACCAAGACCATCAAAATGACAGCTTTAAACACAAATGAAGAAAAACAAACACACACACACACACACACACACACACACACACACACACACACACACACACACACACACACACACATCTGCAATAGCAGGATTTGTACCCGCACCATCCGACTGCCAACTCTATTCTCCACCACTGAGCCGACGAGGATATTCCACACACCCTCGCTCAGTTACATTCAGCAGCATTCAGATTTAACCTGCACGCCCACTTCACGTGATCTGAAAGATGGGAGTAGCCGTCCCAGAAGAGTAAAGGGAGGTGAGGTGGGAGGGTAGGGGGGGGGGGGGGGGGGGCGAAATGATATGCCTAGTACTACAACAAACCACCACCACCACGTGCGGGCAGCAAAGATGGCAATTGAAATGTCGGGCGCCGGCGAGGTTTGAACTCGCACAATCTGACTCCATGCTCTGTGCCTTTACCACTGAGACAGCGAGGCTGGGAGTACCGAGCTGTTCCTTTGTTCACAACATATAATTAGATGGGATGGGGCGGAGAGGGGCAGGGGGGGGGGGGGGGGGTGGTGGTGGGGGGGGGGGGGGGGGGGTTACATGTCTTCTCCATTTTTGCTAATTAGAGTTCCCTGCGCATACTAAAGGCATTCATCACTTCCTGTTGATCTGATTGGTTCTCCCCCAGTCTGCCTCCCGTTCATTGGCTGGCTTGCTGTCCGTGACACACCAGCATTGATGGTGTCCGACAGTTAATTCTGAAGCACACACACGGTGGTTCACGTGGGGGGAATACGGCTAAGTACAGACAGTGGCACGCCCTCACTGAACAGAGGACAACAAAATGGTGGCGTACGTGGCCACCTGAGAGGGCAGTCCAGCTAGCTGAACAATTCTTTTGTGGTTCGTCGTGAATGTAGTGCCGGGAGGGTCATTTACGACCAACGTGGACAGACGGGACCACAACAAAAGGCAAATAAGTCTACTGGGTAAACAAGGTGAAGTTTTTTTTTTAAAGGCGGGTTCGAGGTATGGATTTGGATGACACAGCGGATTCTGGCTCTTTCTGGAAGATTTAAAGTACACGGGGAGTGTCTCTTTCACGTCATAGGAACACTGACTTTCCTCACGGATTGAACAGCGGATGCACATTCAGTTGACATTACTGATGGGATGTTTACAAATTGTGTACTGAACATGAACACAGAGAAGTTTCGTGACGAACTGATAACTGTCTAGAAAAAAATATATATTCCACTGAATATTTAAACTTTCTAGCGTTGTGTCTGCTTTCTTGATACGCATTTGAGCACAGTTATCGTGATCCTATGAAATAAGTTCCCATGCAGCAGAGCGAAACGCAAAGATGGCAGCGCCCTAACCTGGAGAAATTTCACGGTTTCAATGCACATTCAAAGCAACGGACAGAAAGCAAGCGAGGGGCTATGGGAGGTAAGATGACTGTGGACCAGTCTGGCATTCACAAATCCATGTGACGCCAGATTGGATATTTGCCAGAGCGAACACTTCGGAAAGCCCTTAGCGCCTAAGGTCAAAGGTTTGACAAGTAACGTTGCATATATACGTTAAATCAGCACGAAACGCTATTTATTCCCTCGTTTATTTTATTTATTCCCTATCTGAGTATTAGCACACGCAGCAATATGGTCGTGCAACCCCGTTTTTTTTTTAAGCATTTCTTTATTGAACAGATGTGTACATAAACAAATTATTGAACTGAAGCAACAACGAGCTAATGCTTATAATGTGCTCAGTGACGGAAAATTAAACAACAGAAAACACATCGGCGGATTGCATAGTCAACATTGATACGTAAAAAAAAAAAAAAAAAAATGCAACTCCTTCAGATAAACGTCAACATCGC
>JADBJO010000313.1:485000-512500 GCA_016801955.1 Conus betulinus | reverse complement strand
AAAGGTAACTCCCTTCATTCGCAAGTGGTTCATAGTTCAAAGCTATGAGTCACACATTCGTAATACTGCAGCGTGGCAGGAATGATTAGATCGGAATACAGATTGGAATGGGCGAAAGACTTTCTTTGTCTCCATGAACTGAGATACATGTGTGTACGTCTTTCGAGGGTTGAGAGAGAGAGAGAGAGAGAGAGATGGTTCATTCGAAAAGCTCCTAGCCCTGTTTGGCCTGTACGAAGGGGGACGGGGGGAGGCTACAAATAACAATGCAGAACGCAAAATTATTCTTTTAAACCCGCTGTAACCGTGTGAAATACACAAATCCGCTTTCTTTGTACACACCTATTGGGAAAAAAGTCCATTTCATTGAAATGTGCGTGCGTGTGTGCGTGCATGCATGTGTGCATGCGTGTGTGTTATTTTGTTTTAAGTTTCATTTTCCTCCTGGGGGTGTTATTGCGTGCGGACTAGTCCATATACACTACACAAACGTCTGCTAAACTAAGAGACCGCAGATCTAGTTGCAAAGTGAGACGACTGCAGGCGGAAATCTAAAAATCGTAAATAAATGTCAGCGAACCGCCCAGAGAAACGTGGACAAACGAGTCACAGGACAAAACACAACGCGTTTCGACCTCTTAGGTCTTCCTCAGGTGAAACAAAAACGAATAAATTAACGAAAATGCACTTATTTGATCGCTTAGGATCGCTTCTGAGTTCAGCGCAAGGAAGAAGGCGCTGACATTTATTTAAGAGACCACAGTGCGCAGAATTCACAGCAGGATGTATACATAACTTACATTAAAACCTATGACTCTTTGACAAAACCAAACCAAACCAAACCTATATTTTGCTAGAGTTTAGATTGGAGACTTGCCAAAAGCATACAGTGAAGGGTCATTTCCAGACACACCTCCATGAAATAGAAGAAGTAACATTAAAGTGGCTTCGTGTACGTCACACGATCCTAGGCACCAAACTATGTTACTTACTATGAATTTAACTGAGACCAATAAATGTTCTTTCTGCAAAACTGACAAAAAAGCAGTCAGCATATGTTTTCCTTATTTATCAGTTCGTTCAAACATTACGGGTGGACTTTTAGCCGACTCTTAACCAAAGATGCATGTCAGCTGGTGCCTTCCGCTTTAGTGAACACCTGGTTATATTCGGCTGTGGGGAAAAAAGAAACCCAGAACGTCAGAACAGATGAAGCTATCAACTTCTTAATTTTACTAGCTAATTATTTACAACAGCAAGATGAAAAAAAAAAAAAAGTTGCCCCCAGTTGGTATGTTTACTCGCATCCTAAAACACAGATGTAAGACTGAAATGAGCGCAGCAAGGATACATATATAACGTGAAAAATAAATTCAGTTTTGAAATGTTCATGTCTCTTTTTACATTATTGTTGAAAAAAAACTGTCGCAGCGTCATTTCGTAAGTGATTTGTAAAACGACCACACACGCAAAAACCTATCGCAGCGTCGTTTCGTCAGCATTGTATAAAATGACCACACACGCAAAAACCTATCGCAGCTTCGTTTAGAGAGTGATTTATAAAACGACCACACACGCAAAAACCTATCGCAGCGTCGTTTAGAGAGTGATTTATGAAACGACCACGCACGCAGCGGTTTCATCGACGGACCTCGCAGGTCCAGAAAGAAAAAGATAAAATAAAGTCGAAGAAGAAAAAAACTGTTTTTGACGTTTGTTTTCGGCACTTGCGCACTTCCGTCAAGATAACCATACTGAGAATTATGACTGAATAATCTCTGAATAGTCTCCGGCAGTATTTGTCTTGTAGTGGAGTGTAAGCGATAACAGGTTTTGTTAGTTTGGTTTTTTTTTTTTTTGCCAGAAACATACGTCCTTTTTTCAAGCGACCTCTCTTTCTTTCTGTAGGCCTTGTTGTAAACCCGTCAGACGCAAGATATTAAAGTATTTTAAATCATGGATTTACAGCTTTACATTTCTACGAATAAAAACGTCACTCTGCGTACTGAAATGCTCCTCTTCGTCTTTCAGGGCTTTTTAGGAAGAACATTTGCCAGTCACAAAGCACTTGAAAGTGTTTTAAAACTATGATTGCACTGCTGAACATTTGCACTGATAAAAAACGTACGAACGTTCATCACTCACAAATCCCATGAACAGTATCAATCTGTTTTGCAGAAGTGCTTGACTTTTTGTTTGTTTGGCTCTGGATTTTCTTTTTCTTTGTTTTTCGTTTTGTTTGTTTCCCTGTTTGCTTGTTTGTTTCATTCTATTGTTGGCACTGGAGCTGCACTGTCATCGTATGTGATCTTGTTGTGGTTTGTACTTTGTAGTCTGAGGACGTGCTTTGTACTTTGCATTCCATGTCATGCGCCACTCACGATGAAACATTCTTTTAGAATGTTGGGACTTGCATAATGTGAGACACAAACATTTTACAGCAGATTCCATGAAAACCTTGTTCAGAGGTGTTCCACCCGATGCAATGTTTGAATTCTTGAAAGAGATTAACATTTTTCATCGGATCTGAGATTTTATAGTGGAAAGATTTTGTAATAAATTTCGGGTACGTTTTTTAGAAGGTGTATTTAAAGAGTTGTGTGAATGAATGATTTGTGAGTTGACTTCAACGTGGTGACAGCCCTGATATGGCCCTTTGCGGTCGGCTGGGCTACAAGCAACATTACCTTACTTTACCTTTTGTACTTTGTAGTTTGAGGATGTGGTTTGTACTTTGCTGGTTGAGAACGTGGTTTGTACTTTGTATGTTGAGAACGTGGTTTGTACTTTGTAGTTTGAGGACGTGGTTTGTACTGTGTAGTTTTTGAGGATGTGGTTTGTACTTTGTAGTTTGAGGACGTGGTTTGTACTTTGTAGTGTGATGACGTGGTTTGTACTTTGTAGTGTGATGACGTGTTTGTACTTTGTAGTTTGAGGATGTGGTTTTTGTACTAAGTAGTTTGAGGACGTGGTTTGTACTTTGTAGTGTGATGACGTGGTTTGTACTTTGTAGTTTGAGGACGTGGTTTGTGCTTTGTAGTTTGAGGATGTGTTTTGTACTTTGTAGTTTGAGGACGTGGTTTGTTCTTTGTATGTGAGGACATCAGTCATAATAAAATCTTTGGCTTGTTCGATAAAAAAAATTGAACATTTAAATGCACCTAGAACGACTCTTGGCCGTCATTGCTTTTTTTTTTTTTCTTCTGCTTCGTGATGGACGCTTGCACTCGTCACACACATACACACGTGTGTGTGCAGAGAGAGAGAGAGAGAGAGAGAGAGAGAGAGAGAGAGAGAGAGAGATGAGAGAGAGAGAGAGAGAGGAGAGAGTCGGGACAGACAGACAGACAAACAGAGATAGAGACACAGGAGGTCGGGAAACATTGAAGCGGACACGAGGATGGAGGTTGCGGGGTTGGTGTAGTGAGAACAGGGAGAGCAATGTCAAACTTAATGCTTGTGACAGCTGTAAGTTCTCTTTCATTCCAGTTTTAAAAAAAAGAAAGAAAAAGCAAGCTATTCTATGCCCTCCAGTCCCATTGTAAAGCAACATACGATCCTTTATTCTCATTCCTATCATAAAACACAGGCAATCCCGTATGTTCCGTTCCTATTGTAAATTACGAAGTATCCTATGTCCTTCATTCTTATAGTAAAACAAAGCACCAGGCAATACTTTGTCCCCTATTCCCATTGTAAACGACCAGACAATCCTGTGTCCTCAATTCCCACCGTAAACCACTAGACAACCCTATATCCTCCATTTCCGCTGTAAAACTAATCCTATTTCCCGCATTCCAATTGCAAAGCACCAGGCCATGTCATGTGCTCCATTTCTATTTCAAACTGTCGGATAACCCCATGTTTCTTTATTTCATGTGTTGAACACCAAACAACCCAATGTCTTTCATTCCCACTGTTAACCTCTCGATAATTCTTGTCCTTTATTCCTTTTGTTAAACATCTAACAATCCTATTTCATCCATTGCTATTCTAAGCCACTCGATAATCCATATCCTTCTTCGTTTTGTAAAAAAAAAAAAAATTATGTCCTCCCTTTCTATTGTAGAGCAAAGCAGCCGACAATCCTACGTCTTCCATTCCTATTGTAAAGCACTATATAACCCCATGTCCTTCATTTTCGTCGACAACACTAGACATATAAGTCCTTCAATCCTGTGATAAAGCAGCAATCCCATGCCCTTCATTCCCACTGTAAAACACCAGATATTCACATGCCCTCCATTCTCCCTGTAAAGCAGTAGACAATCCTATGTTTTTGTTCCCGTTGCGAAACACTAGACAATCCTATGTCCACCAGTTCCATTGTAAAGCAACAGACAATCCTATGTCCTCCGATCCCTTTGTAAAGTACCAGAAAATCCTGTCCCCCCCCCCCCCCCCCCCCCATTCCTATTGTAAACAAAGCACCAGTCTACGCTATGCCCTGCATCCCTAGTGTAAAACATCAGACAGCACTTTTTCCTCCATTCCATTGCAAAGCACATTACAATCTTATCTTCTCCACTCCCTTTGTAAAGCATTGCACCAGAAAACCATATGTCCTTTAATCCATTATTCAGCACCAGACAAGACCATGTCCTCCATTCCTATTATATAACAAAGCACCAGAATTCTATGTCCTCTCCCATTATAAACACCACATAATCCTACGTTCTCCATCAGACAATCTTTTATTATACTTTCTCGTCACCAAGCACTGGTTAATCCCGTGTCCTCTATTCCTCTTGTAAAGCATCAACCACTTCTATATCCTACATTCTCGATGTATTACAAAAATGGCAATCCCTTGTCTCTATTCTCGCTGTAAATATGCAGACAGTGCTATGTTCTCTATTTCCACTGGAAGGGACCAGACAACCGTATCTCCTTTAATCCCGGTTTTAAAACACTACGAAATCTTATGTGTTACATTACCACTGCAAAACATCAGACAATCCTGTGTAATTCATTTCTGTTGTAAAGCACTAAACAGTTTTTATGCCATTCAATCTGGTCGTAAAACACTAGACAGTTGCCACATTCCCGTTATGAAGTACCAGACAATCCTACGTCCTCCACTCTCGTTATAAAACACCCAGACAATACTACGTCCACCATTCCCGTTATAAAGTACAAGACAATTCTATGTTCCCCATTCTTATTGCAAGCGCACTACCAGGCAATCCTCTGTGTCCCCCATTCGCATTGTAAACTATCTCATTCATATGTCCATTTCCGTTAAACACACACACACACACACACACACACACACACACACACACACACACACACACACACACACACACACACACACATACACACCAGACAATCCCATTTGCTCCGTTTGCATACAGGCCACTCGTTTTACACCCATTCTTAACTTTTAAAAGGTGAAGAAGCTCCGTGGTACATTCCTTGTCATGTACCACTCACAGTGAAACATATTCTTTTAGACTGTTGGGACTTGCACGATGTGAGACAAACACTTTACAGCAGACTCCATGAAAACCCTGTTCAGAGATGTCCGACCTGACGTGATCTTGATGATTTTCTAAGATGAAAATTTTTCATCTGATGAAAGATTTTATGGAAGAAAAATTTTTAACGAAGATTCTGGTGCGTGTTTAGAAGGTATATTATAAAGAGATGTGTGAAGTTTTGTTTGTTTGTTTGTGACTTGTGAGCTGACTTCAACGTGGTGACAGCCCTGATATGGCACTTTGCGGTCGGCTGGGTTATAAGCAACATTACCTTACCTTACCTATCTATTCCCGTTGTAAAATATGAGACAATTCATGATTTTAATTCCCGTCACAAAACACCAGAAAAGGCTATGTCATTCATTTCTGTTATTAAGTACCAGCCACTCTTACGTCCTAGAATCCAGTTGTTAAGCACTAGACAATCTTATCGTCTTCATTCTCGAAGTAAAACATCAAATAATCCCATGTTCCCCAATCCCTTCGTAAAGCAGGCCATCCTATCTCTTCTGTTCCCACCGTAGAAAAGCAGAACATTTTATGCCTTTCATTCCCATTGTAAAGCATCAAACAATCCGGTGTCTTCCATTCCTATTATGAAGCACCAAACAGTGCTGTATCCTCCTCTCTGATCGTAAAGCAAGCCCCCAAACATCCTATGTCCTGCATTCAACTGTAAATTACAAGACAATCCTGTGTCCTCCATTCCCATGGTAATGAACCAGGCAATCCTACGTCCTCTATTCCTATGGTAAAACAAAGCACCTGACAATCCTACGTCCTCCATTCCTATGGTAAAACGAAGCACTTGACAATCCTACGTCCTCTATTCCTATGGTAATACAAAGCACCTGACAATCCTTCGTCCTCCATTCCTATGTAATACAAAGCACAAGACAATCCTACGTCCTCTATTACTATGGTAAAACAAAGCACCTGACAATCCTATGTCCTCCATTGCTATGGTAAAACAAAGCACCTGACAATCCTACGTCCTCTATTCCTATGGCAAAACAAAGCACCTGACAATCCTACATCCTCCACTCCTATGGTAAACACAAAGCATCTGACAATCCTGTGTCCTTTATTCTCATTGTAAAGCATCAGACAATCCTGTGTGCTTTATTCCCATTGTAAAGCGACAATCTTGTAGCCTCGATTTTCATTTGTAAAGCAAAACTCCAGAGTCCTAAGTCCTCAAGTCCCGTTGTAACGACCAGACAATCATAGACAATATGTCCGCTACCAGACAATCCTATAACCTCCTCTGTCTTATAAAGCACCAGACAATCTTATGTTCTCCTTTATTTCTTTACTGCTGAACAGCTCCACATTATATCTTGTCCTTGCTGCATTTTTGATGTGTACTTCTTGAGTCGGAGTCTCACTGTTGTCACAAGCAGGTGGTGGTCTGATGGCACGCCAGCACCCCTCATCACCCTCACATCCCGCCATGATCGCCTGAATTTCCTGCTGATGCAGATGTGGTTGATCTGATTCTCCGTGACATGGTCCGGGGATCTCCATGTCTCCTTGTGGATGCGCTTGTGGTGGAAGATGCTGTCTCCTATCACCAGCTGGTTCAATGCGCACAGGTCTGCAAAGCGTTCTCCATTCTCACTCACCTGTCCAAGTCCATGTGTCTCCATGACGTCTTCATAGCCCGTGTTGTCTGATCCTACCTTGGCATTAAAGTCGCCCATGAGTATTGTGATGTCGTTTGCTCCTCTTTTGTCCAGCACAGCTTGTACTTGCTGGTAGAAATCATCTTTCTTTTCCTCCTCCACATCATTTGTGGGAGCGTAGCATTGGATGATGTTCAGCTTGATGTTCTTCTTCTTGGTGCTGAACTTGGCTGTGATGATGCGGGGGTCGATAGGTTCCCAGCCGATGAGTGCCCGCTGCGCCTCAGGTGTCAACATTAGGGCCACGCCTTCTATATGGGGGGCACTGTCTTCTATGTGTCCCGAGTACAGCAGCAGCTCTCCTAATGAAAGTCAGTTTTCCCCGTCTGTAACCACCTTGTCTCACTCAGTCCAAGGACTCCTATCTTGTAGGTCTTCATCTCTCTTGCTATCTGGATGGTTCTGCCCGCTTCGTACATTGTCCTGATGTTCCAAGTGGCTATCCTTGTTGATTTCCTGGGGATCACAAGGGGAATCGGTCTTGCAGCTTCCTCTCGGCTTTCACTGCCCGACGTCATGAGTCTCCGGGATGGAGACCCTTCCCTCTCCCAGGTGAATGTCTTGGTTTGATGTTGACGATGCTTTTGTAACTTGATTTTTTTCTAGGAAGGGGTGTTAGCCCTTTGCAAACCCCTTTATCCTCGGGGCGAGGTGGTCCTGCCTTAGTCGCCTCTTACGACATGCATGGCAGGGCAGTGGGTCTATTCTATGCCCAACCCACAGGGCGATTAATTCACCATGGCAAACACAATCTCTTCTCGTTGAATATAGAGAACAGTATTTTGTCTGCCTAAAAGAACCTCCTTTGTATTGCAGGATAAAGATCAGAACACAGAGTCATAATTAAACATATCAGCATCTCTTGAAAACACGAATCCTACTGCACTTACCGATTGTCGTTGAAATCAGATATACTTACTGATCAATGGGCCAGAAAAATTGCACCTTGCACACACACACACACACACACACACACACACACACACACTCACACACACACGCACACGCGCACGCACGCACGCACGCACGCACGGACGCACACACACACACACACACACACACACACACACACACACACACACACACACACACACACACACACACATACACTACGCGCGCGCGAGCGCTGCCGAGCACAAGCACAAATACACGTGCGCGCGCGTACACGCGCGCACATATACAGACATATAGACACACAGACACATGCACACATACGCGCGCGCACACACGCCCATGCACACACACAAACGCGCGCGCTCGCGAACACACGTGTGCGTTACAAAAGCGTCATAACGACTGACTCAACATGTTCTGTCGGCAGTTCATGGCAGTCTGGAGCTTTGCCCAACAACAAAAGGCACTTCACGTCCTTCATCAAACAAACGTCAACGGTTCACAGCTCTTCCCTGGCAAATAAACATCCATCGGTCATCACCCACCACCCCCACAAACCGACATCAACATAACATCAGAGTATCTTCTTCCCCAGCTGACACACACTGCGCATGAAGCAGGCCCGCTTTCCTTGTAAAGAGAAGTGTTGGGGGTTGTGTTTCCCAGGCCCAGGCAAATGTTTGCCATTTGCTCTGCTTGCCAACCTCGCTGTTTGCTATCCCTTCCACCTGTAGAGGCGCGGTGGTTACTGTCATGGACTGACGGTTTAGGGACTGAACCCTGTTCGGAACCCATATACCATTATGGTGTTGGGGCTGCGGACAGGACGTTATGATCGACCAACCAAGATCATTTTGGTGATGAAGCTCTGGGCTTGACTCTTATCCGAACCTGAATAGCATTATATTGCTGAGTCTGTGAACAGACGCCATGAGCAGCTTATCAATAACATTGTGGTATTGGAGCTTTCAAATGGACTCCTATCAGAGATTTAATATCTTTGTGGTGTTGAGGGTGTGAAACAGAACCTTATAAGTAGCCTGAATATCCTTGCAGCTTGAAGTTCTTGAATAAAACCTTATCCAGAGCCTTCATAATGCCTATGGCTTGAAGCTCTAGAATAGAACCTTATCAGAAGCCTTCATATGCTGTGGCTTGAAGCTCTAGGAAAGAACCTTATCAGAAGCCTTCATATCCCGGTGGCTTGAAGCTCTAGAATAGAACTTTATCGGGAGCCTTCATATGCCTGTGGCTTAAGGCTCTAGAATAGAACTTTATCGGGAGCCTTCATATGCCTGTGGCTTGAAGCTCTAGAATAGAACCTTATCAGGAGCCTTCATATCCCTGTGGCTTGACGGTCTAGAATAGGATCTTATCAGGAGCCTTCATATGCCTATGGCTTGAAGCTCTAGAATAGAACCTAATCAGGAACCTTCATATCCCTGTGGCTTGAAGACCTAGAATAGAATCTTATCAGAAGCCTTCATATGCCTGTGGCTTGAGGCTCTAGAATAGAACCTTATCAGGAGCCTTCATATCCCTGTGGCTTGAAGGTCTAGAATTGAACCTTATCAGGAGCCTTCATATCCTGTGGCTTGAAGGTCTAGAATTGAACCTTATCGGGCGCCTTCATATCTCTGTGGCTTGAAGCTCTAGAATAGAACCTTATCGGGCACCTTCATATCTCTGTGGCTTGAAGCTTTAGAATAAAACCTTTTCAGAAGCCTTCATATCTCTGTGGCTTGAAGCTCTAGAATAGAACCTTTTCAGAAGCCTTCATATGCCTGTGGCTTGAGGCTCTAGAATAGAACCTTATCAGGAGCCTTCATATGCCTGTGGCTTGAAGCTCTAGAATATAACCTTTTCAGTGGCCTCCATATGCCTGTGGCTTGAAACTGAAGAATAGAACCTTCTCAGGAGCCTTCATACGCCTGTGGCTTGAAGCTCAAGAATAGAACATTTTGAGAAACCTTAACATTTCTGCGGCTTGAAGCTCTAGAATAAAACTTATCAGCAGCCTGAACATCTCTGCAGCTTGAAGCTCTGGAAACCTTATCGGGAGCCTTCATATCTCTGCGGTGTTTTAGCTTTGATACAGAACCTGATCACGAACCTGTCAAGATCACTGCGCTATGGGGCTTTTCAACGCAGCCTTGTTAAGAGGTTATCAACTGCACTGCGGGGTTAGCCCTGCGGAAAAGAATGTAATAACCATCGATTTGGAAACCTGAGCTTGCACAATAAGAACGCCATATTTCGAGAAAATGTTTCCAAATCCATCAATTCACCGTTCATTACTCCCCCTCCCCCCCCTCCCCGCCCCCCTCCCCGCCCCCCTCCCCCCCCGTCATTCCTATTCCTACCCGGTCCCTCCTTGTACTTGTAGAAAAAAAATGATTTCTATACCATCGAATTTGCTGTGCCCCCCATCTCCCCCCCCTCCACACACACTCCAATTGCTAACCTCGTGAGTTGTCCACCGTTCATTATTGTCATTATTATCATTCAAAATTACTTTCTGAATAGTCGTGCTTTTGGTTTGCAGTATTTATGCTGTATAGGTAACTATCATTTTACATGACAGTCAATTTTCGTATACTGCATTTGGCCAAACAGGCCTACGTGTTCATGTTGATGATGACCAATGAAATAGTCATTTTCATTTTCAGGGTTTGCTTCCACCTTGGCAAAAAAATATCATAAGAGAGAGAGAGAGAGAGAGAGAGAGAGAGAGAGAGAGAGAGAGAGAGAGAGAGAGAGAGAGAGAGAAGGGAGAGGGGAGAGAGATAGTGGAGAGAAAAAAGAGGGGGGAGGGGGGGTCAGATTCTGAGCGATTGATGGCGATACCGATACCCGCCATGTCTGAAACTGTCAATATATAGTATGTTCTTATTCTGTTTTGTATTGAATTAATCTAAGTCATTAATTTCTTGCATCCTTGCCCGCCAAGACTTCAGCACATAGAAATGTAACGGTCCCTAATAATTCTTCAGGCTTTTCTTGCCTTACTACCTCGGCTGTAGCTAAAGTGGGATTGGGATGGGGAGTGGGGGTGGAAAGAGGCGGGGGAGGGGGTGGGTAGAGCGAGCGGGAGGAGAAGAGGGCAAACTAAGGTGTCCGGTATTATGACGCCAGTGATGACGCCCATCACATCATTAAGCTTCATCTTGAGTGAAAGCCGTGAAGCCGATGGGCAACAGTACGACGAAGTTTGAGGACGTGTTCACGGTGTGACTATACTGATCATTAACTGACTGGATGAGCTTAGAGTGTGACGCTTTACTAGCCATAAATTCAGAGAAATTAAAAAAAAAAAAAAAAACGTTTTTCTACATGCAGCAATCAAACAACTACAACAAAGAAACAAGATGAAGAAAGAAGCTGCTTCAACAATCAGTCTGTCAACTGTATCATGACACAGAAGCCTGTACCCTCACTCTTAGTTCCACAGAATATCATCTGACTATGCCAGTGCTTTAGCTTGTGTTGGTGGTACACTCAACCCGTAGTAGTGAGCATGACACATATGCTATGCACTCTTTGGATGCTTCGACTCTTTGGGGGTTCCCATTTTGCTTTGGCAGATGGGTTTATCTTCTGCTGGGCTGATAGTACTGCATAATACCAGGTGGTTAAGGCTCCCTGTTTCTGTTGTTACAATACCAGTCTACAATATCTTTTGCGCCCGTGCGAGATAGTAGTACGACTTCAGGCCTTGATCCTAGGGCTTTCTCATCGGCTTGCATTTATGATTTAAAACGAGAGAGTAATGATTTATATGCGTCCGTCTGCCAATGTTCCGTTCTATTTTTTTTTTAGCTACCCGTCTGTCACTTACAATTCTCTCTCTCTCTCTTCTTTCTCTCTCTGAAAATCCCTAGCTCTCTCTCTCTCTCTATCTCTCAAACTCTCTCTCTCTCTCTCTCTCTCTCAGTTCTTTTTGTCCCTGAAACATTTCCCTAGCATACACTTTTCGCATTATTTGGACATGGAAGAAAGCGTTCAAACCTCTCTCTGACACACACACACACACACACACACACACACACACACACACACACACACACACACACACACACACACACACACACACGCACACACACACACACACACACAACACACACACACACACACACACACACACACACACACACACACACACACACACACACGCACTGTTTATCCTCCGGTGTCAAATCCTACACCCACTGTCAATTCTGGCGTAATGTCCCACGTGCAGATAAACAGTGAGGTAACGCCAAGATGTGCCCGCAGTTCCTTGTACCATTCATTCGTTCTCATAGTTCTCACGGACCCGAAGATTCTCTGCCTTTTGACATGCCTCAGTCACCATCCACAAAGGAGAAATCTACAACAGACGTTATCGTGAGCCACGTGACCAGGTCCAGGCCATTTGGTGTCTTTATTTTTTCCGACCCCCCACCCACGTTAAATTCACTCGTGATTTTGATTGCACAAACTGCGAGATGATTCCACTGGAAATTTGACAGCTTGATTCGACTTGTAATGACCCAGAGAAGGTTCAGAATATTTCAGTTCAGTTCATGTGACACTACAGCCCAGTCGACCGCACGGAGCCACATCAGGGCTGTCACTTCTGTGAAGTCAACTGTCTGCAGATTAATCTCTCTCTCTCTCTCTCTCTCTCTCTCTCTCTCTCTCTCTCACTCACACACACCACACACACACACACACACACACACACACACTCACACCGACACAGATTGTGTGGTCCAAGTCGATAAATACCTTTAATAATCACTGTGTAATTCTGATTTTTGCCTTCGTTCGTACAAACGTGTTTCTTGAGGTGGATGAATGAAATGCATAACTGTCTGATCTTCTGAAATCTGGATGTTAACAGTTTTCCAAAGAAGCCGTTAGATATGAATGTGTCTTTAACAAAGGTTACTGTCCACGATGAAAGTGCAGATTTCTAATAGAAAAGAGAGATGGTCACGTTCCACGCAGACTTTGAGTGGCTTAAAAGGATGGCAAACATATTGCCAGGAACAAGTACCTTCCACTTTCAAACCTTGAAAAGTGTTGAGATCGGAGCAAACAATCAATGACCTTTAATAACTTTTGACACTACGATTCCACTATTACACTGAAAAAGCGTCTATATGGAATTTTTCCACTTACCTGTGTAAGTACAGTTTTCTTTACGTTTTCAATCCCGTATTACACCCAAAGGATACGTCTACAAGCATTTTTTGGCAGAGTATATGAACAAACTTTCCTTGTATATCTTGTAATTTTTTTCTTGATTGTTCGATCTTGTCCCTTTTTGTGATTTTACTGTCTATATAGAGGTGCTCGCGTATGTGTCTGTGTACACACACACACACACACACACACACACACACACACACATACACACGCGCGCGCGCACACGCGCGCGCGCGCGCAATCGAATAAAGACAACGACGACGAAGACAAAGTGCAGACAGGTTGCTATATTTTCAGTTGTGAAATCTGCGCAAAGAAGATGCCATTGATAATCTTGCTGCCGTTCAGGTTTTATGGTTTTCTCATAGCGTGTTCTACGAACACCAGACGAATATTAAATTCACCAGTGCATTCTGACTCGCTGGGACGGATGGACTGCAGAAGAGCTGAAATGGAGGGGAAAACGAACGATAGGAAGCCAGCCGTCAGAAAATAAGTATTGATACTGTGCGTGACATAGTGGATCACCTTTACATTTCCATGGAGTATTACTATTTGTACCAAATAAGAAAAGAGAAAGAGATCAAGACAAATATGTTAACACTGAGAGAGAGAGAGAGAGAGAGAGAGAGAGAGAGAGAGAGAGAGAGAGAGAGAGACTACGGGGGAGAGAGAGAGAGACTACGGGGGGAGAGGGATGGGTGAGGGGTGGGCAGATGGAACGAACGCAGTTTAAGCTCCTTTAAAGAGGGAAATGGGATAAGCAAACGAAACGCTTCTTTATGTCCAGCTCTCTGGAGAAAAAAAAGTATGTACGTATGTTTATAACATATACAAATAAATCAATCAGAAGAAATAAAAACTTACAGAAAAAGATCAGCCAAAAACGAATATAAAAAAAAAAAAAAAACTCACAAAAAGACGAGCAACCCATCAATCAATATATCAATTGCGTCCAGTCTATCATTAAATCCTCGTTGCACACCAATTTTTTCTGAATATCCTCCCGGCTACCCTCCCGACCCCACGCACACTCATAAAAAAAGAAGAAAAAAAAAAAAAAAAAAAAAAACCCTTTCCTCCATTTCCACACATTCTATCTTTTCTAAATATATACACGGAGTGACATAGAGAGGAGAGAGACAGAGCATACAGATAGACAGAACACAGATCGGAAAGAACAGAGACAGCTCGGGGGGGAAACAAGAGAGAGAAAGGGGGGGGGAAGGGGTGGAAAGAGAGGAGAGAGAGAGAGAGAGAGAGAGAGAGAGAGAGAGGCGAAGGGGGGAAAAAAGAAGCACACCACGTGCTCTCCTGATCTCTAATTAAACGACATCGAGAACTCTGTGCCACCGGTTGCCGGGCGTTGGTGGACAAGCACAAGACAGCTGGAGCACAGGAGGAAAGAATGGCAGGTAACCTGGTTTTCTGACCGTGATCTCATGGGAGGCAGCATTGTGCAAACTAATGCCTTCTAGAAACTGAGGCTGCAACCACTGATTTTGTGAACATTGCAGTGAGATTTGTGTGTGTGTGTGTGTGTGTGTGTGTGGGGGGGGGGGGGGGTATACCAAGGAACCTTAGATAGAAGTTTCCTGCTTAGACGATGTATGCTAATATTACATGCCAGAGAACCTTCAACAGAAGGTGTCCGTTTAGATAATACTAATATTGCAGTGCAATAAAGTTTTCTCTCTTGTTTTCTAGTGTATCAGCGAACTTTCAATAGAAGTGGCCCGGTTAGACAATGCTAAAATTACATGTGATGTGGTAAGAGTTTTTTTCTTGTTTCCTAGCATACCAGTGAACCATCAATTGAAGTTGCTCGCTTACGCGATGCTGTTTTGTATCATACAAGAGAAACTGCAGCGGAAATCGCCCGCTTTGACGATGTAAATATTGCAGTATGATCAAGATTTCATGTTTTGGTTTCTGTTGTATCATGGAATCTTCAAGACAAATTCAACCCAAGTTGCTGGGCTTCATGATGTTAATACAGTAGTTAAACAAGCTTTCCTCTCTTGTTTTCTGTTGTGTCAATGAATCTTCAACAGAAGTTGCCGTACGATTCGTGGTAGGCTATCGATTTCGATAATGTCACTGTGCAGATGACCTTCTCCCATGGGCATGAGTGTGGCTGGAGAGACCGATTCTCGAGGCACACACCCCGTGGGCAGTAGGGGCAATTGAACGTGGCTAATGTGGGAAGGGAGGACACCACCTTGGCCTTGCAGTAGTCATGTGGTTGCGGCGGTTGTCTTCAAATTCTTCCTGGGCCTTCCTGGTTAGACTTCGCCATTCTGCTCTGTCTTGGGCACAAACCTCTAGGTCTTTTGCAGGCGTGTAGCTGTGCTTCAGATTGTCTTTTACACAGTCTTTGAAGCGCTTTCTGGGGCGGCCTCTGGGTCTCTGGCCCTGCCTCAGTTCTCCGTATAGCAACTGCCGAGGCAGTCTGTGAGGCTCCATACGGATGACATGTCCAGTCCAGCGAAGCTGGGCCTTCATTATCATGGCTTCGATGCTGAGCAGACCGGCCCTGTCCAGGACTTCCAGGTTGGTCACTCGGTCTTGCCACTTGATGCCCATAATCGCTCGTAGTGATCTCGTGTGGAAGCGTTCAAAGCTGTTTTGTGTGTGTTTCCGGTACAGCGTCCAGGACTCACAGCCGTAGAGGAGACTAGTGAGAACAACAGCTTTGTAGACCTTGATCTTTGTGTCGAGCTTGATGCTTTTGTGGGTCATCACACGAGTACGTAGGCGGCCAAGAGCTTGGCTGGCTTTGCTGATCCTGGCAGAGATTTCTCTGTCAAGAGAGCCATCACTGGAAATGACGCTCCCGAGGTACTTGAAGTGCTCGACAGTTTTCAGAATGGTGCCTCCGATGGTGATGGTGGGGGGGAGGTTGTACTGTTAGGCCTGGGGAGGGTTGGTAGAGCACTTCCGTTTTTCCAAGGCTGATTGTGAGGCCAAAAAGCCGAGAGGCTTCCGCAAACTTGCTGACAATGAACTGGAGATCCGCTTCTGTGTGTGCCATCAGAGCACAGTCGTCGGCAAACAGTGCGTCAGTCACAAGTCTCTCGACTGTTCGGGTCTTGGCGCTCAGCCGACGAAGGTCAAACAGAGAGCCGTCCAGCCTGTACTTGATGTAAATGCCTCTGTCGAGATCTCCGAGGGCATGGTTCAGCATGCATGTGAAGAACAGGTTGAACAAGACCGGAGCGAGGACACAGCCCTGCTTGACGCCGTTCGAGATTTCAAAGGGAGCAGAGCTGTCACCCCCAACAAGCACAAGACCAACCATGACGTCGTGGAATAGGCGGATGATTTTTTTTGTGAATTTCCTCCTCGGACAGCCAAGCTTGGAGAGTATGACCCACAGCGCCTCCCTGTTCACCGTGTCGAATGCTTTTGTTAAGTCGATGAAGACAGCGTAGAGGTCCATCGCTGCTCAATACACTTTTCTTGGACCTGTCTCACCGAGAAGACCATATCGATGGTGCTGCGGCCTGGTCTGAAGCCAGACTGTGACTCTGGCAGTGACGGTTCTGACACAGCGCTGATCAGGCGGTTTAAGATGACTCTTGCTAAGATTTTCCCAGCGACTGAGAGGAGGGAGACGCCTCGGTAGTTACCACAGTCAGACTTGCTGCCCTTGTTTTTATACAGGGAGACAACAGTGGCATCTCGAAAGTCTTGTGGCATGGTTTCTTCCCCCCAAATGCTGCAGTATGTCGTCGTGGAGAGTGTCCAGGGCCACTGGACCGGCTGCCTTGTACATCTCGGCTGGGATGCCATCCATGCCTGGTGCCTTACCACTGCTCGTCTTTTACTGCCTTAGTGATTTCCCTCGAGGCTGGGTAGGAGGTCAAGCTCTTCCAGGGCCGGCTTCTCCGGGATAGCGTTCAAGGCTGAAGAGTCGACTGTGGACGGTCTGTTGAGTAAGGTGGAGAAATGTTCCCTCCAGCGTTGCGTGATGCTGTCCTTGTCTTTCAGCAGGGTCTTGCCATCTGCAGACAGGAGTGGGGTGGTGCTGGGTCTCTGTGGTCCGTAGACAGCCTTGAGCGAGTTGAAGAACTCTTTAGAGTAATTCAGGTCGGCATATCGTTGAACCTCATCAGCTTTCCTGTCCCACCAGCTGTCTTGCATTGTGCGCAGTTCTCTCTGGGCTTTGCTCTGGAGATGCTTGAAGCGATCCTTCTTGGAGATGGAGGATAGATCGTTCTGCCAGTTGATATAGGCAGTGTGTTTCTCTTCTAAGAGTTTGTTGATGTCTTCATTGTTTTCATCAAACCAGTCCTGGTGGACATGCTTCTTGAGGCCTAGAGTGGCTTTGGCTGACTCTGTCACCATCTGTTTGAACTGGTTCCATTGTTCTGTTGTTGGGTCTCCAGTCAGCGGTCCCTGAGCAGTCAGAGTCTCATCTAAGTGAGTTTGGAATTTCTCTTTTAAGAGAGGGTTCTGCAGTTTGAGATGTTGAATTTTGATCGAGCAGCCTTGGGCTTCTTGCGTTGGACTCTGGCTATGTGAAAATTGAAGACCGCCCTCACTAAACGGGTGGTCTGTCCAACACTCAGCTCCTCGCATTGCTCTGGTGATCATCACGTCCCGTGTATCCTGCCGTCGAACAATGACATAGTCTATAAGATGCCACTGCTTGGACCTTGGATGCATCCACGTGGTTTTGTGTTTGTTGGCCAGTCTGAAGAGGGTGTTGGTGATGGTGAGACCGTTCTCAGCACACACAGTCAGGAGCAGTAGCCATTGCTGTTCATCTTGCCGACTCCCTGGGAACCCAGAACTCCCTCCCAGCTCTGGTGATCTGTCCCCACTCTTGCGTTGAAGTCCCCTAGGACTACTAGCTTGTCGCTTGCAGGAGTTGACTTCACAAGAGTGTCCCAGGTTTTTCATAAAATCTCTCCTTGTCTTCCTCACAGCTTGTGAGTGTGGGGGCGTAGGCACTGATGATGGTGACATGCCTGGAGCGACCGACGGGGAAGCGCAGTTTCATCAGTCGTTCGTTGATGCCGGTGGGGAGATCAGGGAGTTGGTGTAGCAGCAGAGTGTTGCGGATGGCAAATCCAACTCCATGCTGTCTGTCGTCATCTTCTGCTTTTCCCTCCAGTAGAAAGTGTAGCCTCCCTCTGGTTCACAGATTGCTCCCTCCCCAGCAAAGCGAGTCTCTCGCTGAGCGCAGCGATGTCAATCCTGTATCGCGCCAACTCTTTGGCTACGAGAGCAGTTCTTCTGTGGGGCCGTGTTGTGTCCTCTCTATCCAGCAATGTGCGCACGTTCCATGCACCGATAATGAGTCTCTTTTTCTTCCTCTTTTTTCTTTTCGACCGCTAAGAGGGTTAACTGCCAGCTGCGGCATGCTGGCCAGTTAGTTTTAGGGCAGGCAATTTTTTAGGACACCTTTTCTAGTCCCTTCCCTTACTAGGGTGAGCAGTGCTGTCCTGAAAAGGGCTGCTCAGACACCTGGGATGCTACGAAACTCCACTGCTGCCCCGGGTACAATGGAGAGCGACCATCCATCTGTCCCAGGCCGCCTACGTGTAGGCTTGGAACTACGACTGCCAGTAGTAACCGCTACCTGTCGCTTCGTCCCGCCCCCATCGCCGCAGGACTTTCTGAGTCAGAAGAGGGAAGTATGAGGGGATTGGTTTGGGGAAAGAAAGGGGGATCTGCACACAAAAACCTGTGCGTGAGTTGTTTTTTGGTGGGGAAGCTGTTGCACTGGAACAACCCCACCCTCTCGGCCGCAGAAGCCCGAGTCCAGTGGCACAAAGAATTGTTACGACTGGGGGCCTCCTTGGCTGCAGTGGATGGCCAGGTCTTCTTCCGTGCTCTGGCGTGCCCTTCACACTCCACAGTGCGTTGTTGAAACCGCCCTCCAAGCCGTTGAATCAGTCACGTGATTTCCTCCGCCTTGTCCGCCGGAAACAAACTTCACATGCTAGGGTGAGCAAGTCCTAAAATCACCGAGGGTTTGAAACCCGTCGGCTACCCTCATCAGGTTCAGCCAGCCTGCCAAAGCTGTTGCCCGGGGTGTGGCCGCTGCGCATGCTACAGCTACGGGGAGCCACTGATGAGAGTTGAGTGCCATGTGGGAGCCAATAGTGGACGAGCTGTCCTGAAAAGGACATGGCAAGCCCCCCCACTAGAGGTACTGTCCCTCCATGACACCCCATACACCCACAAAACATAGGGTTACTTTCGCAATGAATATAAAATGCTAGTTCATTATTTGTCGTGTAATAAATTCATAATGTAGTTCAGCGAACTGGCTTAAAATCGTGCTTACAATTGTTGAATATATCAACATCAACAACCATGAACAAACTACCATGAAAAGTTTCCTTCCTCCCTGTGTTTCAAACCAGCTGTCGAGGAGGTCCTTTGTCATTCGAGGTGCTGTCACCTCCGTCAGACTTTGTCCTTTGGGTCCCTTTCACGTACTGATGACTTTTTTTCCGCGACCAGTCTCTGATTTTGATCACAAACCCAAACTGCTCATGCAGTGCCGCGGAGTCATACTGCCTCCCAGCATTCACAGTGGTTCTAGTTTGTTTGAAAACTGCTCGAGCTTGTTCGACGTCAACAGGGGCTGTTCTGCCCAGTGAGGGTAGAAACTCTTGACAGCACGTGTCGATAGTACGAATATAGTGTTACTTCACATGCCTGTGATCTAGACTGGTGAATCAACAACAAAAATAATTCAAGGTAAGTCCACACAATTTTGAAAGCACGCATCCAATACAAACGCACACACTGGCAAACGCACACGAATCGTATATTGTTGCTTAGAACCCGATCAAAAAAAAAAAAAAAAATGATGCTCATATTCACCTGTTACATGAGGGAGCATGGCAAAGCAAGCTGGTTCTATTTTCGAGACTGTGTTTATTCAGGGGTGTTCGGCGCCAGATATGTACGAACAGAAGAAGAAGACCAGCCGCCGTGACGTTATAGTTAGCGTCGCACATCGTGGGCTCGGGAGAACGTAGGTTCGATTCTCATCAAAGACATTTATTTGTGGGAATTTTTGGTTCCGGCCGACTGCTCCTACAGTTGAATTTGCTGTGGGCTCAAATGGGAAGACTGGAACTACACGGTCGAGGATCATCCAGTTAGTGGATGCATCGCTGAGAATGCTGCCCAGATTTTCTAAAACTGTGAGTCACTAAATATTGGGAACTGACTGACACCAAGACATGTTATGAAAGTAAGCGCACAGTACAGCACTGTCACGTAGTCTCTGACCAGAATGGGATTCCACAGCATCATCTTCATCATCGTGAACCTCATCGATCCTCATCGAAAAGTCTCAAATTCCCTGACCCCCAGGCCTTGCTCTAATACTGACGTAAGTTTGGATTTCCTCTCCACATCACGACTTCGGTGAGGTCGCCTCGGGGTGGTCGACATCCGCAAGTTCACTGGGACTCTAGTTGGACAGACGTGGTGGCGACTTCCGAAAGGGAAGGCTCACTCACTGTGGCCCCGCCACTAAACAGTCACTGTCATTAAATGCGGGGTGATGCAGGTGATGTCCTGCGTATGATGGATCAGAACAGGCACCACAGAACACCAGCCGAGGAAACTCAGCTGTAGGCCAATGTCTCCTGTGATTTGTTTTCTCACGACCCCTTCAAACTGGCCGTTCCCTGTGGACTGCAGCGCCAGTGGTGCGACGTGACAGGCCAGGGTGTGACTGTACACGGAAGCCGGAATGAGCGGCGTGGGAGTAATGGCAAGGAGGAAACGGGGGGTGGGGGGGGGGGGGGAAAGGAAGAGGAGGAGGGGGGTGAGGGAAGAAAAGGAAGAGAAGAAGAAAGAGGGGGGATAGAAGTGAAAGAAGAGGGGGAGGGGGGGGGAGGAGGAGGAGGAAAGAGGAAAAGGAGAAGAAAGGAAGAGGAGAGGAGCAGGGTCGGGAGGAGAAGAAGAAAGTAAATGTTTCTGATATCTTTGTCAATTTAGAGAGACAGACAGACAGTCAGTCACACAGACAGATAGACAGGCAGAGACAGATAGACATACAAAGACACAGAGACAATGAAAGAAGAAGAAGAGGAAGAGGAGGAGGCGGAGGAAGAAGAAGAAGAGGAGGAAGAGGAAGAGGAGGAGGAGGAGGAAGAAGAAGAAGAGAAGAGGAGGAGGGAGGAGGAGAAGAAGAAGAAGAAGAAGAAGAAGAAGAAGGGGGAGAAGAACAAATAAAAAACAGAGGAGAAGAGGAGGGTGGAAGTTGTTCTGCGTGTCCTGTATGACAATTTCGAAGGACTTACGATTTGTTTTCATATCAATCATATCGAAGTAAATTGCATTTGTTTCTGTTGTTCTGTGTGACAATATTAAAGAAATGAAGATTTGCTTTCATTATTAATCATAACGAAATAAATTGCATTTGTTTCTGTTGTTCTGTGTGACAATATTAAAGAAATGAATATTTGCTTTCATTATTAATCATAACGAAGTAAATTGCATTTGTTTCTGTTGTTCTGTGTGACAATACTAAAGAAATGAAGATTTGCTTTCATTATTAATCATAACAAAGTAAATTGCATTTGTTTCTGTTGTTCTGTGTGACAATATTAAAGAAATGAAGATTTGCTTTCATTATTAATCATAACGAAGTAAATTGCACTTTCTTTCTGTTGTTCTATGTGTTCTGTATGACAATGTTACAGGAATGAAGATTTGCTTTCATGCCAATCCTACCGAAATTAGCTTTACTTGTTTCTGTTGTTTTGTGTGTTCTGCACGATGACGCTAAAGGAATTAAAATTTGCTTTCATATCAATCATACCAAAATCAACTGAGCTTGTTACTGTTGTTCTGTATGACAATTTTAAGGAATTAAGATTAACTTTCATATCAATCATACCGAAATGAACTGTCCTTGTTTCTGTTCTTCTGTGTATTCCGTATGACAATATCAAATGATGAAAAATTTGCTTTCATAGCTGTATACCGGAATTAACAGCACTCGTCTCTCTCTCTCTCTCTGTTTGGACAGACTCGACAAACCAGTCTGTCCAAAACAATCATGCAAGGCACCCATGCATCGAGGGCGGGAGAAGAGAGAGGAAGACAGCGGAAGAACTGGCATGAGAACATCAGAGAATGGACTGGACTCCATACACGTGAGCTGCTGTCGGCGGCTGCTGACAGAGAGACAGGTGGAGAGGGGAGGTTGCGTCTGCGCGTCCTCAGGTTTCCCCGACGACTACTTCTGTAGTTATGGGCCTGAGACGGAGACGGAGACGTCTCTGTTCTTCTGTCATTACAAGTCAGAAGTTTAGAAAAAAAACAAATATTAGTTTGTTTATTTCTTCAGGTTTGCTCTGTGCAACATTTCAGAGTACATGGACAAGTGAAAAGCTCCCTTTGGGGGAAAGTTTCCATGTTTATCACCCCCTCCCTCACCCCGAAGGCTTCCAGTGTGTCTTTTATCCTCAACGTTAAGGCTTCTGATGTATTTATTACCCTCAAAAAGGCCGCCAGTGCATGTTTATTACCGTTTATATGAAGGTTTTTAGCCCTTGTACAAACCCTCCCTCGGACAAAGGTGTGCGCATGACTGCTTTGATGTGTTGTTACACACAGAGAGAGAGAGAGAGAGAGAGAGACAGACAGACAGACAGACAGACAGACAGACAGACAGAGAGGGAATGCTTCCGATGTGTTTATTACCACCCACACGAAGATTCTGAAGTGTTTATTTCCTCATACATACGCACGCACGCACGCACACGGGCGCGCGCGAAAGCTTCCGGTGTTTTTAACATCTGCCCCCTCCACCCACCACATACACGAAGGCTTTTGATATGTTGCCACCCAACGAAAAAAGGAGGTTTCTGATGTGTTACAACCCCTCCCCCCCCCCCCCCCCCCAGCCAGGCCCCCCCCCCCCCCCCCCCCCCCCTCCGAAGGCGTCTGACGTGTTGTTACCATCTCCGCTCCCCGTCCCGGACGGAGATTCCGATGTTCTTTATTACCCTGGTAGGCATCCTTCACTCTCGGAAGACTATGGAGTTGCGCTCTAGGTGTCTATTCTGGTACAGCGACGGGTGTGGCTGGCCAGTCCGACGCGCGGAATGACAGTCCCTGTGGCAGAGGGCACAGGTGAAGTCTGACGCTGGTCTGTCTGCCTGGGCTGCAGCCTTTCTTCTCATTCTCTTTTCCCCGTGCTGCTGAGCGAGTGTCTCTTCGAACTTGGAGAGACCTTTCTGCACAGTCTGTCAAAAGTATCCATCGTATTTATTAACACCCCCCCCCCCCCCCCCCCCCCCTCCTCCATACATGAAGGCCTATAATGTGTTTAACCCCCATACGAAGGCTTCCAATGAAATAATGACTCTCCAAAACGTACGAAGGTTTCTGATATGTTTAATTATGCCACACATGTGGATTTCAAATCGTTAATACCCCCTTTGTACGATGGCTCCGATGCTTTCATTACCCGCCCACGGCGGCTTCCCCCATGTGTCGTTACATCCACACACGAAAGCTCCCAGTATCTCTCTTACCCTTGTTGCGAAGGCTTTTGAAGTGTTTATTAGTGCCACCCCTTAAAACTCACATACGAAGACCACCGGTGTTTTTTTATTATATCCCCATGCATAGGTCCCAGTGTGCACCTGACACACGAAGGCTTCCGACGTGTATTAGCCCCGTCCCCCACGAAGGTTTTGTTATTTCCCTTCACACGAAAGCTTACAATGCGTCATTAACGCCAGCGCGAAGGTTTTTCATGTGTTTGTAACCTCCCCACCCCACCCCCACCCTCTTCCCTCCACAGACGCATATACACGAAAGCATCGGGTGTGTTTATTAATCCAACCTCCATTAATCTTCCTATGAATGTTTCTGGTATGTATACTATCCACCGTATCAAGGCTTCTAGTGTGTTTATAACCTTCCAAACGAAGGCTTCCGATGTGATTATGATACTCTGCACGAATGCTTCTGACATGCTCATTACTCCTCGCACAAAGGCTCTCAATGTGCTTATTACCCTGAACACAAAGGCTTCAATGTTTTAACTCCTCATAACTCAAAGACATCCGATGTGTTTGTTATTTACTACACACACACATACGCACGCGCGTGCGCGCGTGCGCGCGAAGGTTTCCGATGAGCTTATTACTTTACACGAAGGCATACGATGTGTTTATTAACCCCAAGCGAATGTCCCCAATACGTTTGATAACCCGCCCACCATCCACTTGAAGGTTCCCATCTCCCACCCACCTACCCCCTCCAGACACGCGAAGGTTGTTCAAACTGTTTATCATACCCCCACCCACTCCCTTCCCTAAACAAAAGCTTTCCGAATAACATAACAGTATTAAACTCTAGTCGAAGGTTCATTCGAGCTTTTATTTGCCCATCCTCTCCATCTCTCCAAACCCACATGAACACACTCGCACGCGCATACACAGGCAGGTTAAGCAGTTGGAAGCATGCTATTAGTTTCCGTTTGTCCGTCTGTCTGTCAATCCATCCGCCAGATAAGTGGAAAACAGCAGTAGTAGTGCATTGCAATAACTTTATCGTCACTCCAGATTTCTCTGTGTGAAATTCTCGTTATTCATCCCATGGATAGTAATTTGCCTACAGCGACACTCACCAGACAGCTCGTCAACAACGTTGATAGACTTGACTGCACTGCAACATGCCAGACATCGAAATTTCTGGGAGCGCAACTAAGGAAATGAGGATGAAACAAATTCACTTCCTAGATTCGAGTTATTTCTGCCTCTTGCTATAATCATAGGAACTAACAACAACAAAACAATATGCCCTCTCAAGATGGTTTCAGACGATGGTTTCAGAAGCTCATACAGTTCTTTGAAAGAAAAAGGCAGACTAAATCACGCTAGCGGATCTGGTGTGTGTTTCACGACAATCCGGCCATTGGACTTCCTTTTGTTTTTAATCTAAAAATTTTGACATAAATGACAAAAATATAGGATCCTCTCCTGAAATTGCCTGTTTCTGTCCTAAATCAGCTGCTGAGTGTCAGCACTGCTCAACATAAAATCTTCTATAATCTCATATTGTTCAAGTTTCTGCACGTTGCTGCCGTTAAATACTATGTGTGCGCATAGATGATCGATTAAATTCTTGTTCATTCAACCGCCTTTAGTCAGTGTTTGAGTGTCAGTACCATGGCCAGAGCATCGTCTTCTCGACGCTACGAGCCGCCATCTTTGCGATTTGGCGAACAGACAACTTTTGGCTCGGCTGTTCTCGTTATTCACCGATGCTGTAAACGTTGTCGCACATGATGAACAGAGACTCCAGATTAAGGTTTCTTGCACAGAGGCGAGCTGAGAGAAGAGGGAAAGCGTCGGCATGTCTCATTTCCCGAGGGAAGAGGCGCGCAGATGAAGTGCATTAGCATCCCTATCCGGAAGACGAAGGAGACAATAAGACGGGGACAAGAATATTGATGCGAACGGGGCAGAAGTCTGAAAAAGTGCCTTCGTGTGCGCCTGGCAAAGCCGTGAGAGTCTCCGCGGGTTATTGGCGTCTTTTCCCGCACTTCCCAAAAGCCTGGCGCGGTAAGTCATATTGCGTATAGCCCAGCCGACCGCATAGGGACACATCAAGGCTGTCACCATGTGAAAAAAAACGTGCCTGTATAGTTGTTAAAAACAAAATAATTTTCAAAAGTGATTAAAAAAAAAACAATTTCTAAAACATAACTCTTTTCCATTCAGTTTTAGATGAAATGAAAATGCTAATTTCTTTTTAAAATCTTAAAATCGCATCCGGGGGAACGTCTCTGAACAAGGTCTTCATTGAGTTTTCTGTGAAATGATTCCTGCGAACGTCATGCAAGTCACAACACTCCAGAAGAGTCTTGCCTTTGACTTACAGGAAAAACAATTATGGCATGATATACACACAGGCGCCTCTTCGCCCTTAAAAAGATGAAAATGAGTATACAAACTGTGGCCTATGTGAAGTCGGCAGAAGACGGTCTCTTCCTTGCGGCCACTAGTATCCCATGGTAAAACAACAACAACAACAACAACAACAACCAACAACAAACCAACCAAAACAAAACCCATTCAAGTCTGGACGGATTTGGAACAGTTTGTCATCCGCCGCCTGCTTCGACCATTCCTCTTGCCATTGCTCTTTAACGTATTTCTGACTTTGGCTTTCAGATCTCTGTGTGGGGCAGACTGGGAAGCTTTTTAACTGTAGTCAGCTGGTCAAACCATCTCATTGCCACGGATGCCAACGTGACAAGGAACCCGATGAAGAACAATGATAAAACCGGCAGCGGTCTGGGAAGTATAAAGCTCAAAAAAGGATGTAAGTTCAGGACAGCTGATGTTGCGGCCAGCGATGGCCTTCAGAGCCGAAAGTGAGTCATGTAGCAAAAAATAAGTCGTGACACTTGCAGTGAGAGACGTCCATTTTTAAAGCCACTAACAGATTTTGAAGTTCAGTGACGTAGCCAGAGGTGTCAGAGCAAAGGTGTTCAGAAATGTTCTCAGCAGTTGTTGAGCCGGAAGCTGCACAAGGAACTCCTTCCTCAGACTTCGAACCGTCGGTGAAAATTTTATGATATGAATTAGGGAATTTAAAACAGATTTGGGCAGAAATAGGTTTTGCAGGCCAGAGAGGTGGTAGAGTCTTTATAGTAAGAGGCCAAATCAAAACAAATCTGCGGTGTAAGGAAAGTCTATGGTGGACAGTCTGGAAATTAAGCATGTTTATCAAGAGTGCATAGTTGATTAACATGCAAGCTATTTAAAACTGAATAATTGTACACCGTTTCTGTCTTTGGTGCGGTACAAAGTGCATAGTTGATAAACATGCAAGTTATCTAAAACTCAATCATTGTACACCGTTTCTGTCTTTAGTGCTGTTACAAAGTGCACAGTTCATAAATACGCATGTTATCTAAAATGGATAGCTGTAAACCATTTCTGTTTTGGGTGCTAAATGCACGCTATAAAAATGGATCATTGTTCGTCGTTTCTCCTTGTTAGTACTGTTGCAAAGCGCGTGGTTGATAAAACACGCAGGTTACACAACGCTGAATCATTTTACACCATTTCTGTTTTTGATGCTACATACATATTATCTCAAAATGGATCATTGTACACCATTTCTGTTTTTGATGCTACATACATATTATCTCAAAATGGATCATTGTACACCATTTCTGTTTATGATGCTACATACATATTATCTCAAAATGGATCATCGTACACCATTTCTG
>JADBJO010000313.1:467500-480000 GCA_016801955.1 Conus betulinus | reverse complement strand
GTGCGTGCTTGCGTCTGTGTGTGTGTGTGTGTGTGTGTGTGTGTGTGTGTGTGTGTGTGTGTCTGAACAGCTAAGCGTAGAATAAGAGTGGGTAACTGCTGTGATTGATAGTAACTGGTTCTCAGCAAAACTTAGCATGGGATGAGGGTCCGTACATGTTGCGACCAATAGTAATCGATTTTAACAGAGCTAACTGTAGACTGGGAATCCAAACCTGTTGAAATTGATTGCAATTTTTTTTTCGGCATAGCTGAGCAAAGAGTGAGAGTCTGTATGTGTTCTGATTGACAGAGGTCGGTTTCTGGAAGAGATCAGCATGGAATGAATCTCTATCTGCAGTGAACGATAGCGACTGTTTTGTGAACAGCTAAGTATAGAATGAGAGTAATAAAGTGTGTATCGAATAAGTAATAATTTGTTTCTGGTATATGTTTGATGTGCAGCAGTTAACATTCAAGTGTTTAACACTACAAACCACAATCATAATCAAAATAAATCATCTGTTAGAGACAGAAAGGCAGACAGATCGACAGAGACAGCAATAAAGCGACAGAGACACACAAAAATGTGAGAGAGCGGATGACTACATTAACCAGCAGTATAAAGTGAGGACGATCCTGTTCATCCTCATGCCGTAAGAACGAAACAAGACATTTGAAAGAGACAGACAGACAGACAGACAGACAGACAGAGAGAGAGAGAGAGAGAGAGAGAGAGAGAGAGAGAGAGAGAGAGAGAGAGAGAGAGAGGAGGGGGAGTGGGGGGGAGGGGGGGCCTGCACATCGTTGCGATTTTTAACACATTCTTTTTTCTTTCATATATGCACACATTTATTCATGAGTTTCCCCAATTGTTGACGGCGCGGTCGAGAGTCACAAAGGGGGGAGATTACGCAGGCCTCAAAATCGACGAAACATATCTGGGTATTAATCTGAACCTCTTTGATCCATACTGCGAAGCGAACTACCCCACCGTCCACCCCCCCACCCCACCCCTATCCCCTCGTGCTCCATCTATCCCTTACCTTTCCTCCCCCCCCCCCCCCCCCCCCCCCCCCCCTCTCTCACCTCACCTCCAAGGGAGATTTCCGCCGGAAAGAACGAGAAAACAGAAACGTGTGCGATTCATACGCCGTTTATACACTCGGCCGTTAACCAGTCCTAATGACGGATTAACAGGTAAGAAGATTAACCGCTCGTTCATTCTTCTGTAGTGGCTTTGTTCGGACTGAGTGCATGCTCCTGGAATCATTCCTCCCACCGTCTGCCACGGGTGATTCACGTGCAAGTCCCACGCCAAGGTTTGGCCGGCGGATGTAGTTGTATTTTCCCAATGTCGATTCCAGAGTGAGCTCATTTGGATGACAATTAAGGTTCAATATACTCTTGTGATTTCTCTGCTAACCGAGACGAATGCTAGAAGCGTTTTCCTCAAATGGCCAGGCTGAATGAACCTAGACCCTGCTGTCCAAGAGATTGCTTGAGTCTGGATCTTGCTGGCTGAGAGACTGATTGAGTCTGGGTCCTGTTGGCTAACAGACTGGTTAAGTCTGGATCCATTTGGCTAAGAGACTGACTGAGTCTGGATCCTGTTGGCTAAGAGATTGCCCCAGTATAAATCACTGATGACAACACAATGAAGGTGATGGTAGCACTAACATGACGATCACGATTCATACCGACTGTTTGTCCCCCTAGTGAACCCAGTTTTCACGATGCTTCACTCGGTGACAATGATCCGGACTTTCAGACTGTTGTTACCGTTAAGAAATGTTGGTACCATCATCCCTAGACTGCTAGATCAAAACAATGATATGGATAGTGATGGGTGACGGTGATAATGAAAATTATTATCATAATGTGCTCACACTATGCAGTTACTCGATGAACCAATCTTCAATCTAATTCATGCTGCTTAAAGCCCAGCCGACGGCAGAGCCACACGGGGGCTGTCAGTTCGTCAAATCAATTCTGTACACAAATGTTGAAAAAGAAATCAACAACTCTATTAAAACGGTTTCAAAAACACGCAAGACTTGTTTGAAAATCCTTCGTACAATATTAGATCAGATCCAAAAAAAAATCTCTTTCAGATGATGATGATCATGCTGATAATGATGCCTGTTGTGTGCTGTACTCCCTCGGTTGACCCAAATACCGTGAGCGCTTCCGTCGATATTATCCATGGAATGTACACCCTACTGACTAAGAGGTCCCAGAACGCTGATCCTTTTGTGTATAATGACGGTAATGGTGATGACGATGATAATGATACCAATAATGACAATACTTCGCGTTGTGCTCTTTGAGTGAACCCTAAACCAGGAAAGCTCTGCGTGATCAGACTGATGGAATCCGGTCTCTTGCCGGCTAAGATGTCCGCGAATGCCGATACCATTGCCGGGAAGAGCAGCCGGTGCCATTAGGCCCGCGTCTGCTGGATCAATAAAACGTCACCCGTCACTACTTATTCCACTTCCTGTGCAGCGTAATTTGGTTTGGATAGATTCTTCTTTCCTCTGCTGCCCTTGTCTTCTTTCTTTCTGTTTTTTTTTTTTTTTTTTCTGTCCACCACCATCTCCATACCCTCTCTACCTCCTCTTTTTCCCCACTGTTCTCTCCCTTTGCACTTGATCGTTGGTCGCGTTTTCTTCTCATTTCTCTCTTTTTTCTCTCTCTTTTTTTTCTCCCCTATCTTTGTGTATTCCTCTCCTCTGCTTGCCTTTTCTTCATTTAGCAGTTGTCAACGCGATCTGGCATGCTGCATGGTTTCATGGTTTCTATGCACCTTTTCAACGTGAAAATTTTCATCATTCACTATGATTAAAGTGTCATTTCCCTGTGTCACTGCAGGCATGAATGTGACTTATGTGCCATGACTCTGCTCTTATTTCTTTTCCAGTGTTATCAACTCAGATTGTTGCTAAGTAACTTGATGATTTGTTGGTCTCAGGGAACCACTGCACTAAATCTTTTTCTCGGTTGATAAACTCCGCGTGTATCCGTTGCCTTCGAAGCCGAAATTATTGACATATCTACCGATGTCACACACACACACACACACACACACACACTTCTCTTCAAAATGGAAGCATTATTTCGAAATCTTTCTTTCATAAAATTTAAACCAAAAGAAATTATTCTCATTTCTTTCAAGAACTAAAAAAATCACATCAAGTGGAACATCTCTGAACAGGAGTTTTCATGGAGTGTGCGTTAAAGTGTTTATGACTGATTTAATGGAAGTCCATACACTCTACGAGACCATGTTTTATTTGTAAGTAGTACAACTGACGTACCTCCAGTATGAAACCATTTTCCAACCTCTTTATCAAGCACTCCTTATAGTCGTAAACCATCAATAAACGCACACTGCAAGTGACTCACCTGTTGCTTCATCCGCGTCAAGAGTAATCACCACCGGCACGAGACGCTTCGTTTTCGTAACCAGCTTCAATGATGTCTGCAACTTCAATCACGATTACTTCGTTAAGTCATGTCGGTCACTTTCCTGTCTCTGTCACAACCTACCTTCTGCGTTTGCGTCTGTGGATATTGTCTGTCTTTCCCCGTCTCTGTCACGCCCCCCCCCTCCGCGCGTACGTCTCGAATAAAACTACAGAAACTGTCTCCACGCCGTCGTCCTTGACACTCCCGTGCAGCAGTACCTCAGTCTGTGAGATGTTGCTCCCCGAACAGTCCAAGCCTAGCTCTTCTTCCTTGCATTTGGAAGGAGAAATACTTCATCTGAACTTGTCTATGTTTTTATATAATATTTTTTCACCTAAAGGCTTCTGTCTTTGAAACAAGCGTCGTGTTTCTACATACAGAAAAAAAAAATCTGTGAAAAGTCTTCTGACCTCCGTGTAACTGGTACTGAGCACGTGTATAACACGACATATTTCAACATCTACAGGTTCAACACAGATATTCCATTCATAGAAGTAGTAGAGATTTCAGATCCAATATAAAATCGTTTTCGAGACGAGTGAAAACAGCTACTTCTCCCATTTAATCCTATTTCTAAAGTGTAAAAAATAGGAAAAAGTAAAAAACCCGCCAGTATTTACGCAGTCCCTTGTCCCTCTGGGTCATGCATAAAGCTAACAATATAACTTTCTCAGTGTTCACCTTGTGACATCCTGTCTACATGATCTTTTCACAAAGCAGCAGGTGCGCAGATTAGGACACAGTGACCAAGTCCATAGACAAATAACAACCAACTGATTTCCCAGTAAATGTGTGTAAGTGTATGACTACATCTAATCTCCGACACTGACAAGACAACTTGCCAGAGAACAAGGAAATTCGCCATGTGATCGTTCATGTCGGAGTCAACTAGTTTGCGGCACACGCCACTAAAGAAGACACAATCATGGAACAAGCTTCTATCTAGTGTGCGATGTGCATTCCCTGACGCATGTATCCAAATGAGCTTCTTGGTTCCAGTCGAAGGTAATTATAATCTTAACAACTCCATATTCCCTTCGAACAGAAATCTGTCTGCTGTCAGCTAATGCCGAGAAATCCACTCCATTAATTGTCACTCATCATTCAGATCCAATCCGTTATGACCACATTCAAATGAATAGAAAAGGTACAGCCCCAAAGCTGTGGCCCTGAAAATAGCTGCTAAAACAAACTAACTGTTTTGAGAGGTCTGCCTCTTCCCAACTTGCAGGGCACTCTGGAAGTCTTCACGTCACAAAGGATGCTGCACTGTGCACACACTTTTACTTTCACCCTTTCCAAATTCAGAAACACTCTCAGTATGCCAATAACAATTCCAGTCAACACAACCGTCCGTATAATCGCACAAACTCTCTATGTTTCCCAGTGACCAGGGAGCAGTAAACGAACATTCTCTGATGGTAAATGGCAACGCAGAATGAACAGGTCGTGCCCCCCACAGCGCACCAAGACTCACAATACAGAGTGAAAAATACCTCAAACATCACGAGAATGAGGCTTTTCTGAAGATATTACTACCCACGGATGGAACAGGAAGACTGAAAGAACGAAAACAACAGAAAGCAAAGTTGGGGTGGGGGAGGGGAGACAAATTCACAGAAGTGCAGCAACTAAAAAAGAAATTGTTCTTAATTCCTTCATTACGAGCAGTGGATGTTGCTGCCAAAATCTTCTCTGAGTGTTACAGACACTTTTAGAAAATTAAGTGGAAGTGGTTTCAATTATACCCTATGAAATCATATCCTAGAAGACAGGGTAAGATGAAACACGCCGGCGAAAGGTCGACAGCAAAAAGATGCACTTCCAATCGCATCTAGAACCGTTCATCAAACTTTTTTACCCATTAAATCACAAGCGGGGGACCTTTCGCGAGTGATATTTATTGCCTTAATCGTTTCGGTAATTCGGCACAGCTAGCTCCCGAGCAAGGCCGCTGGCATGTGTGTTCAGGTGTTTTGGCTTTATGGCAGACAGACGGTACTGATCGATCTGGAAGCCAGCTAATGGCACTGATCAGTTTTCCGTCGCAAATTTACACACCATTAATCATTGATAACATGGCAACCAGCGGAAAGAGGCAGAAGGAAGGAAGAATAAGGGGCTGGTGGTTGCAAAGGGGATGGGAGTGGGAGAGCATAAAAGCGCAGGAGGGAGGATACAGATGGGGAGTGAGAGAAAAGAGGGATAGATAGATGGGCGTGAGTACGTGACAGCGAACTAGGAAGTTACATAGTAATAGACGGGGAATGAATTCATAAATGTTATACAATAATAAACAAATAAAGCAAGCAAAGTCAAAACAAATACCAAATACCGACATGCTAATATTTCATAGATCAGTTAAATTGTTATACAGATGAATAATGTATTTCAGGTTCTGTTAACACATTTGCGCGTCTTTGGAAAACTTTATACAGATATAAGCTCAAGTTCTTCATAATGTGTTCATTCTGATTAGACATAAGGAGAGATACACGGAAGAGACATGGATGTGCATAAAACTTACGAGGTATATATTCTTTTCTCAGGTCATCGAGAGCAGGACAGCAAAGTAATATATGTAATTCATCTTCTTTTGCACTTTGACACATTGGACATATCAAATCGTTTACTGTATGGTTTTTATATCGATTGCAATGTATTGTCATATCAGTGACCCTAGTCGAAACATCGTCAAATGTCGCTTGATGTGTCTGTCTACATCTAGTAGAAAATAGCTTTCACAGTTTCTAGAGGATTTAAAAAGTCCTGTACCAAGAGAAATCTTTCATTTGTTTATTATTGTATAACATTTATGAATTCATTCCCCTTCAAATGGGGGCTATGGCCTTTATTGAATAAAGTTCCGTTTCCGTTTCCCTTTCTCTCTCTCTCTCTCTCTCTCTCTCTTCGCTGTATATGATCTTCCCAGTTTTGCCACCTACAATCGATCAACCTTTGACGAAATTCAATCAGGAATCTTTTAACATCTTGCACTCCCTGATTTAACCATACAAACCCAAACCCGTTTTGACATAACATTTCACGAACATTCATGACCCATGTTTGTTTGCCCTTAGAATCTAGATTCAACAACATCCTATAAGCTATTTGTGGTAACCTATATTCACCCATACGTAATATTTTCAGCCAATATCTTATGCATCGAATATTTGATTCTATATAAATAGGGTGACGTCCCGTCTCTCCATAAACTAACTCATTAGGGGTTTTGGTATGAACGCCTAGGAATTTCTTTAGTGCATACAAGTGAATCTTTTCAATATGTGTTACTACTGCTGCCTTATCCAATCCCCACAATTCCGCGCCATACATAGCTATAGTTAGAACCTGAGAATCAAATATCTTAAGAAATACATTTAAAGAATGACTTTTAAGCAAAAACAAACTTACGGATAATACACAATAAAGCCTTCTTTGCTCTGCTTCCCAAGTCTTCACGGGCAACTACAAAACTAAGACGAGTGGTGAAATATATGCCAAGGTATTTGTAACAGTTTACAACGGACATTTTGTTCACAATTTAAGAACCATCTCTCTCTTGCTGCTAGATATCCACCTTTTCTAAATACTACAATGTTGCTTTTGCCCATATAACTTTAAATTTAAGTCGGGATGCTGCATTATAAAGATTGTTCAACTGATTTTGAAGGCCAATAGGTGTTTCAGAGAGCAGTGCGATATCATCCGCTAATAACAAAATAAATAATTCAATGGAACCAGGGATAAGAGTTGCACCATGTTTTCCTTTTTGAATTATATCTTGAGCTAATTCATTTATGAATAAAGAGAAGAGGACAGGGCTACATGAGTCACCCTGCTTAACACCTCTTGTACACATGATATAACCAGAGAGAGAGAGAGAGAAGAGAGAGAGAGAGAGGGGGAGAGAGAGAGAGAGAGAGAGAGAGAGAGAGAGAGAGAGAGAGAGAGAGAGAGAGAGAGAGAGAGAGAGAGATTATTAATCCTGAGCATGCCTCTTGCACTGAAGACTCCGTTTCTTATCTGAAGATTTGCATGTGAATAAAGACGAACCACACGAGGATTCACGGTGAACAAAGATAAAATACATGACGACTGGCGGTGAGCCAAGACAAAATACTGAGGATTGGCGGGTGAACAAAGACTTAATACACGAGGATTCGCGAGTGAACAAAGATACAGGACTCACGGGTTAACATCGGGGAGAACAAAGACAGAATACGCAAGGATTCGCAGGTGAACAAAGACAAAATGCAATTATGTTTACAGTGTACAACTATAAGTGGTATGTTTTTTTGGATACCGCCACTGGGCTTGCACAAACAGACCTAGTGGACTGAATGGCTCTACCCTGGACTGAAGAGCTTTACCCTGGACTGAAGAGCTTTACCCTGGACTGAAGAGTTTTACCCTGCAAACGGAAGTCGACTCTAGACATGCGCATTAAATACACCCCGTATTCTAGCAATAAAGGGTGTGATATTTACACTCAACATCTTTTTCTTTACATTCCCCTCCCTTGCCCCCCACTCCCTTCTCCCACCCCCTAAACCCACCCTCCATAATTTTTTGCTAAGACATAATGAAAAAGAACGCAGGAATTATTCGCCTGCACCTGCGACTTCCCCACGTCTTTTTTCCCCATATAAATATTTGGTCAATCGGTGGATGATTACGTCTCACAGGGGATACAGGTATGAAGGCTGTTAACACAATTCTTAGCCGTTGTCGGCACTGATGTGATTGACAATGCTTGGATTATGGACCGGTTGAGCTGACCATTCTCTGTCAGTGCAGCCTCCCTTGTATCCTTTCTGGGATCAACCACATCCTCAATTCCCCTGACTGTGATCATTATTTCCCTCTGTTACCACATCTTCAAAGATTTCCGCTGACGGTGATTATCATTTCCCTTTGTTACTTTTTTCTTTCTGGCTCTTCTATTTATTTCCGTATTCTGCCTTTCACTAGTTGCTTGCTTTGAAAGGCCGCTGGCTGGTATTTTTCTGTTCGTGGTGGTGAGAATATCACAGGAACATTTTAAATGGTATGTCTCTATAAGACACCGTGGCTTAGAAAGCACAACTCAGCCAGGCCTGAGACATGATTCTAGAGAGGCATGGCAAATGTTCTGTTCAGTGGACTCTAAACGAGTGATAAGTAACTGAATCTACACATGTGTCACAAATGCTCTTGTTTTTATTCTAGGCAAGGGTGAAAATTGCTCTTGTTGACTTTAGAGAGGTATGACAAACGGTGTTGTAAACTCTAGGCAAGCGGGAAAATTATCCGTCTGATTCTGGACACGCGTGACAAATGTTTATTGTTGACTCTGGCCAGATGTGACAAAAAGTTCTGTTGACTCTAGACAGTCGTGATAAATAGTTTTCTTAACTCTAGAAAGACGTGACAAACTGGTCTGCTGAAACTAAAAAGATATGATCAATTGATCTGCCAGGTGGACCCTTGACAAAGGTAGTAAAGCTTTTCTTCAGTTGACTCTAGACAGGTGTAATACAACTCTACATTACTCTGGACTGATGCTTGATCTGTTTCTGTTCAGATGACTCTGGGCAGATGTAACAAGTGATTTCAGCTGACCCTAGAATGAACTGCAAAATCTGGTGACTACAGACAGGCGTGAAAATGATGATGTTTGACTCCACATGTGGTTAACACATGAATGGTTCAGCTCATTTGACTTTGAACAAGCGTCACAAATGGTTTGGTTAACTCCTAGGAAGCGTGACAAATAATTCTGTTCAGCTGAGCTTAGGTAGGCGTGACAAATGATTCAGCTGACTCAAGACAGGCGTGACAAATTGTTCTGTTCAGTTGACTCCGACAGCATGACACTGGTTCTGTTCAGTTCACTCGACTCTTGACTGGCGTGACAAATAGTTCTCTTGACTATAACACAGGCTTGACAATTGATTTCGTCGACTCTGGACAGGCTTGACAAGTGGTTCTGTCCAGTTGACTTTAGACAGGCGTGACAAATGGTTTTGAATAACTGACTCCATATATGCGTGAGTAATGGTTCTGTTGACTCTAGACAAGCTTGACAAATAGTTTTGATCAACTAACTCATATATGCGTACATAGTGGTTCTGTTGACTCTAGACAGGCTTGCAAATGGTTCTGTTCTGTTGACTCTCGACAGGCGGGAGAAATGGTCCTGTTGACTCTAGACATGTGAGACAAATGGTTCTGTCGACTCTAGACATGTGAGACAAATGGTTCTGTTGACCCTTGACATGTGAGACAAATGGTTTTGTTGACTCTAGATATGTGAGACAAATGGTTCTGTTGATTCTAGACATGTGAGACAAATGGTTCTGTTGACTCTAGATATGTGAGACAAATGGTTCTGTTGACTCTAGATATGTGAGACACAATGGTTCTGTTGATTCTAGACAGGCAAGACTAATTGTTCTGTTTATTCTAGACAGGGAAGTAAAATGGTTCTGTTGATTCTAGACAGGCAAGACTAATGGTTCTGTTGATTCTAGACAGGCAAGAAAAACGGCTCCGTTGACTCTAGAAAGTCAAGACAAACGACTCTGTCGACTTTTGACAAGAGACAAACGGTTCACTTTAGATGACTTTCGACTGGCGTGACAAATTGTTCTGTTCACTATAAACAGAAGCAAATGGTTCCGTTCGCGACTTCAGACAGGCGAGACAAAAGATTCTGTTGACTCTAGGTAGGCAAGATAAATGATCACGTCGATTCTAGACAGGTAAGACAAACGGCTGAGTTGAGATGTCCAGACAGGCGTGAAAATGGCTCTGCTGACTCCAAACAGGTGTGGCGAAAGGTCTGTCCAGATGACTCCACACAGGTGCGACAAATGGTTCAGTTGGCTCTAGATGGGGCGTTAAATTTCTAGACAGGTGTGACAAAAGGTTTTGTTTAGTTGGCTCTGAACGGACGTCTTCGTTCTTTTTTTTTTTCTGAATAGTTATAGGTTATACAGAGTTGTTATACTTGAGTTGTGCTGCATAGTGCAGCGTAGTTGCCTTCTTTCTCACATCCAAAGACCTCAGGTATTGACTGCTGTCACGATCTTGGGTATCTCAATTTCTGAAGGTGGGGGACTGCATGCCCTCGTCCCCACCCCACCCCCCCCCTACCCCCTACCCACCCCTCGCCCCCCACCACTTTTTTTGTTTGTTTTAAACAGAGACTTGCCCAAAGAACACTCGGCACGACCACCCACAATCTCAACAGTCAATGTGCTATTTCAATGTATGACGATTGATTTTACTAGTACGAATCTGAATGGTTAAACGATCAGATATGAAACCAAACAAAGCAAGTCACGAAACAAAAACCCATTGTATTTCAGTTTTGCTTATGTTATTGATGTACATGTGAACATTTTAATAACAATGTGGATAATTTACGCAATTGTTGTAATACTGGCTTTAAATATGTATATGAAGTTCTCCTTCCCTAAGGTATCCCCTTAGTGCATATACTGGAACTTGTAAGTAATTGCCTTACTGCTAATTTGTACAAACCTTTCCTCTCGTTGTGTTTAAACAGACAGAAGACGAACGAACGAATGAATCAAATTTAATTAAATGGTACAGAAGACCCGGAATAAGCAATAAAGGAATTACAAAGAGGGATGGGTGGGGGTGGGGGTGGGGGAGTAAGTAACCAAACTCTTACTTATTCAAGAAGAAGAAAAAATGAAATAAAAAGGGAAACATTATTTAAAGTGTAACTTACTGACCAAGAGAAAAGGAAACTATCTGTATACAATATCACATGTATAACAATAACAACAACAAACATGTATCATAAGGCATACATAAAGGCATTCCTGTGCATAACAACACCTTTGGAGTACTAAATGAAAAGCTGGTGAGAAACTACGGGCGGGCGGGAGGGAGGGGGGGGGGGGGGGGGGGGGGGGGGGGGGGGGGAAAAAGAGAGTACTAAGAGTACTTTATGTGGTTGTTCTGGAAAGCCCATTCATTAATTGTGATTGACATCGTCTTTAATGAGCATACAGACTTACATGGATACAAAGAGGGAACAAAGTACAACTCTACAAGAAAGCATCACAGTAGAAAAGACAGGAATCAAAAGCATGAATTCTAAGCAGAGGTAGCATGATATGAACGTGGCGATTCTCCTTAATTTAAGTAACTCTTGTTGTACTTCAGTTGCAAGTTAAATGACAGAATGCCCAAGTTCTCATAGTCTGAATATGATAGTGTTAACAACGTAAGCAATGGTAATTTTCAGAAACGTGTATAATGATTACTTGTCAAATCTCAAACTGCGGATGCATGATGCACATAGGATTTTTGATGTAAACACGAAAAATATTTAAAAGAAAATGGTAGTCTAAGAAGTTTTTATTTCGGGTGACACACAGCCTTTTTGAAACAGTAACACACACACACACACACACACACACACACACACACACACACACACACACACACAGAGAGAGAGGGGGGGAGGGGGACAGACATACGACACAGAAACAGACAGACAGATAGATAGACAGAGCGATGTATTTAAGTGCCGTAACACTTATGCTTCCAATTCCTTGGCCACTGTTTCTAAAGAACTGATTTTTCCCGCAAAGACAAGGATAATGTTCATTAGTTTTACTGGGTGAAGATCATTACAAGTGGAAAATGGGTAGGGGTGAAAGATGTACAAAGCAGGAAGAGAACTGGGAGAATTGGGAGCAGGGTAGGGCGAGTTTGACGAATGTGCACTCCGGCTTCCTCTTCTTTTGCCGTCCGTTGCATGCATGTTGAATCCGAAACTGTTAACGAGGTCTTAGCGTCCTTTTGTTGTTCTCCTTGTACCCAACAAAGCTCACGTTACAATGATGGCTTAAGACTGGGATGGGTGACGGGGACAGGTGAGAATAGGTAGGGAAGGGGAAGCCAATGGGACACTTCATGCTCTTTCTAGCCCAGCTGACAGTAAAGGTTTAACTGGGAACTTGGCTGAGTATACCCCCCCCCCCCCCCCCAAAAAAAAAAAAAAAAAAACAAACAACACACACACAC